>MDKI01045530.1:0-18731 GCA_005239505.1 Nicotiana paniculata
GTTTAAACTAAACAAAACTACAAGAATTTGCATAATGTAAATATAAAATAAGAATTACTAAATATAGAAATCGATGTTCTTGTTCTTCAATGCACTTTTCTTCTTGTCCACTGTTAATCCACGAAAAAAATCCCTTAATTTGTGTTTTAGGAGTCTATTTATAGGTTTAGGGTGAACCCTAACCGTGTAGGAGACTTCTATTTCACTTGGGAAACACTTAAACTCGTCAAACTCGGACTTGGGCAACACTGGAGACCCCTGGCGTTTGGGCTCTAACGCCCCCCTAACGCCAGGGGGGGCCAGGCGTTATGGCTCTAACGCCCCCCTAACGCCAGGGGGGACCTGGCGTTCTGGCTGTAACGCCCCCCTAACGCCAGGGGGGCCAGGCTTCATGGGCCAAACGCCCGACTATCGCCCGGGCGTCTCCTTTTGCGTATTTTTGACGTATTTGCATCCCTTTAACTCCGTTTCCATTACCAATTCACCTACACATGAAATAAACTCCACTAAGCACATAACAAGTGTAATTCTATCATTAATGCTTATAAAATGTAAGGTATATCACATGTTAAACTATGCAATTTAGTCTCGCATCATCACTCTTACGTGTGGTTATGTAGTTTGAGGCAACCTCAAAACCGCCACACCGGCACTCCTAATCTCCTAGGAGTAGGAGACGCTTGAGTTTAATTAGAGGGAAGAAACGTCACACTCGTTGTTACCATTTTCTTAGAAAGAGAATTAGAAGGATTTTGTTTAAATAGCTTCAGATTTATTTCATTCCCTTTGAAAATACACAGAAGAAAATAAACTTGTCTTGTGAGGTAAACAACCTTGCAAACAAATATGTAGGTGTAGACATTGAAAATTTGTCAAATTAGTGCATAAAAGCCCATTAGGATTACTTGGTGGCTATTCTATCTAAACTTTAACTCATGTCTATAAATAAGGCCACGCAGTTCCTTTAAAAATAATATCAGTAATTCAATAACCTCTTGGAAATTACACAAAGAGATCAAAGATACTATCTTTGAAATTCCATAAAACTCTTTGAATATTAATTAAGAGATCAAAGACATGTTAAATATGTCTTGCTTCATGCTTCGTCATCATCAATTACATTAAGGAGATGCATATCATCTTACGTTCGAGAAATTACCGTTAAGTCCGTCGAATTACGGATAACAAATCGGAAGAAAGAATCAAAGGATAAACAAAACTATAATCCGCAATGTTTATCAATAAAATCTCCTTCTTCTTTTTTATAATTATTTGTGATTACAATTTTATTTTCTGCACAAATTTGTTGCAAACAACTATGGCATTGGTCTTAGTACAAAATGTCCGTTACAAATATCTTAATTATATGCCTCCAATTGAAATATGCATCCAGATATTACATGAGATGAAAGTTACGCGTGTAGAGGTCTTATATTGTTGATATACATCCTATAGTTCTTCCTTCTTTTTTTTCTTCCTTTAAGCACATTCTTGACTTTGGCCAATTAATAGCCTGTGAACAAACCTATAAAAATAAAATAAAAAATGACTAATTAATGATAACTATTTATTAGAATACTAAGAATCTTTTTTATAATAGCTCTGTCCTTAATCTGACATCGTGAAGGTTCCTAACTAAAACATCAAATCCTAGATTATGAAGGAAAAAGAAAAAAAGTAATCGAAAAAAATTAACAAGAGGACCCACAAGGGAAATCCTCTGTACCTCATCATGAACGATTCAATTCGTGAACTTATCTCTAATTCTAGAGAAAGGTATTGCATGAGCTGTTCTATCAGGTCAACTATATATGGGGACAATGCTTAATACTACTATTATTTTGATGTGTTCTAGTATTATCTCCCCACTCATTCCCCACTCATCACCAAAAAAAAAGGAAAAGAAAAAATATTGAGAATATAACCAATACTAAATATTTAAATATAGATTTAACTTGTGTACACCCATAATTTAAAAAATGCTTGACACTGTTTATGTAATTCTATAACATGTTGTAGTAGTAAGCTTTCTATTCATGTATCAAGTGCCATTTTTGAGGATCCGACCATTAATAGAAGGGTGTGTAAGTCGAAAATTAGGATTGAAAATTAGTAGTCGAACGAATTTCTTTTATATATTTGTGGTATCAATATTATCCGTGTAGTTTTTTATACTTAGTTTTTTATTATTACTGATTGTTTCTTTTATTTTTGTTATTTTATTATCTTCTTGTTGTTATTATTTCTTTTTCATGGCTTCTTCATTACTTTATTTATTTCCAACAAAATTATAACTATGTTTTTCCCGAGACGAGAGTCTATATGAAATAACCTCTTTACCTTACAAGGTAAAAGTAAGGATTGCATACAGAGGCAGATACAAAATTTAAATTTTATGGGTTCAACCAATTATATTTTTTAAGTTATGAATTCATATATGTTATAATTTTATGTAATTTCTTACACATAAATTTATACTCCGTACTGAAAGGACTAAATTCGCCGCTGTATGCATACACACTACCGTTTTCATACTTCACTTGTGAGATTACACTAAGTTTATTGTTGTTGTTGCTGCTAAGCTATACCACTTCTTGAGTTTTAATTTATTTATACCAATAGTAAAAAGTTTTTATACGATTAGCACATAAACTGTGTTAGTCTCCAAGTTATTAATCCAACTTATTGTGAACAGTCACATGTTGTTATCTTTTAAAAAATGTGATAATGTAAGATATATATATATATATCTTATACGATAAACTCCATAAATCATTGGTTTATATTGTCGGTATATTGAAATTAAGCAGATACATGAATAAGAGTAACATTTGTTAATCCCAACATTCGATATTCTTTCACTAATTTGATTCCAAGTGCAGTAAAAAAGAGAATGTTTGTCTCAATAGGAATTCTCTGCTACATTCAATTCCAAATCCAATCCCAGGAAAACTGGTTAATCCATTATTTCATTAGAGAATGTATGTGGTTTCATTTATTACGAATTTTCATTTTTATTTTTTTTTTAACTTTCCAAGTTTCAGAAAATGAAACTAACTACGTACTCTTACTTTACCAGAATGGAAAACTTGTACCAAATCTAACAGGAGGGGTTTGTCATTTAATATTGAAATGTACGGAACACATATTGGCAAAAGATTGTGACAGTACGAAGTGGGGTATTTCTTGTTTACATACCATAGATTCATACTTCTTGACCCACTCCTCCCTTATTAATATCCTTAGTTGTCATTATTGACTAAGGTGTACTCTCTGCATCCATTGCTCATTCATCACATTCATACAATAAAATGATGTGGCCGTGCTTACTAGGCAACAATATCTAATTAGTTGACAGTTTTCTTATAATTTCTGGCACCAAGTTAGGGTTATTCTTATTTTATGGAAAATATAAGAATATTTTATTGTATGATCTATTGAAAACGGTTTCTTTATTTTCGGGGTAAGGTTTGTGTACACGTTACCATTCCCATACCTCACGTTGTGTGATAATATTGGGTATATAATTAGTGTTGGTAACAAAATGTAGTCTTTATTTTGGAGAGGGTGAATATATACCAAGTCCTTTGATGGAAACATTAAGGACAGGGGTCCCTAAAACCATAGCAAATAATTACAAAAGAATTTGCACTCAATTGTTGGAGGTGGAGTTGTGGGGCTTTCTCATTAATTTAGAATATGTCATATCATTCTTTGTCGGTCCTTCCCTTTTACAGTATTTTAAAGCTTTAGCTGACAAAATGATACTACCATTTTCTTCAAGTAAAAAAGCTTTTTATCTAATGAACTTCAAATCTAGAAAGCACAAAAAACTTGATTTTGATTGTCATGATGGTGGCGTTGAAATCTGGCTTTATACTAATTAATATGTTAAATACATGTCAAAAAGGCAAATCTGGAATTCAGGGGACGTTTAGGTCGTGGCATAACTTTTGCTTAATTTGCTTGTTTATGTTTTCCTTTTCGTAATATATATACATATGTATATGCTAGTTCAAACGTTGTAATATGTGATTGTATTGTCTTTTGATACATAGATATGGTAACACCAAAATTTGAATTCGGGCATGGACCAAGAATGTGACTACTTCTTCGCCTAATCAGACATTGATCATATATTTTATCATAGGACCATCTGTACACAGAGTGAACATCACCCAACAATTCAACATCAGACATCTTAATCTTTCATTAATATATCTCATTTATAATGTTGATCATTTGGAAATTGTTAGTTGATTGAATTTGGCTGCTAGAGTTTACCTGTCTCGACCGCTTCAAAATTTTAGACAATAATTGGGTAGCAAATTGTCATGGTAACTAGTTCGACGCACGTTTGGATCAGGGGCGGAGCTAGAAAATTTGCTATGGATTCGACAGAACTCAATATTTGTCATATGAATTCAACGAAATATATATAAAACTTAAATTCATAACCCTAATGTCACTATTCTAGAATTTATATAGAACCATGAAGTTAAATTTTGAATTCGCTTATGATTTGTATCCTTATTCTTCTAACTTTAACGTTCAAGAGAAAACCAATTGAATTCTTAACTTTTGGAAAACTAGTTTGGTTTTTTGCGGGTTGGTGTTAAGGAGCTCTCAAATCATTAGGCAGCATTTTGCTAAGTAGATTTGTTTAAAGAAAATTTACAGAAGGGGCCACCTAAAATCATGAACTAAAATTTTGCGGTGTTTATGACTGAGAACTAAGTTGGAAGACTGGTGTTGATTTGTCACATATCAGTACTATATGGGGAAGTGCACATAGTTTTAAAAGAAGCAAAGGATGTCTTCTTCAACGTGTGGCTATGATTTATTAGTGAATGTAGCAGCAAAATCTTAATTAGAGGTCCACCTATGAAAACATAAGTCTGTTTCTTTGTGTTGTGATTGAAGTGTAGCTGTACCATGTACGATCATAGAAAGGGAGATCTGAGATTTATCCTGATGTTTGATTGGACACAAATATAGAGAAAGGAAATTTTGATACATAAGATAAATGAAAGCATAATATAACAATAGTAACATGAGCATATAACATTAAAGATATAATTAAAATGTTAAGGAGATTATGGTACATTTATTTGGTTGAAACACTATAGGCTATGTATGATCTTGCTTTCATTTGATCTATTTTATATACTTATTCGTGTCTTCATCATCCAAGATGTAAAAAAAGAATTACGAATAAAAGTAAAAATCTATTAGAGATTAAATAGGTAGGTCCCCTCGAGAGATGCTTTAGGACTTCAACATCAAGGAATAATACGTCTACATAGAACTATGTAAGAGAAAAAAAACCTAACTCCAGTTAGGGGGCTTTTGTTGATGGTTACAAAGTAAGTTAGTCATGTATTAGGAGTAACATAATTAATACGTGCCATATTTACTTTAGTTACGTTGTACAAATCGAGAGGTGCTTTAGGACTTCAACATCAAGGAATAATGTCTATATATAGCTGTGTAAGGAAAAAAAAAAATTAACTCCAGTTAGGGGGCTTTGGTTGCTGGTTACAAAGTAAGTTATTTATGTATTAGGGGTAACATAATTAATACGTATTGTATTTGGTAAAGTCAACATATATAACTAATGTTATGTAATGAAACAATAAAGAAGAATATTGCGCAAAAAGGGAGAAAGAAAGAATTCTTATCGATTTGGGGTGAATTACAATGGAATAGAACCCTTCTATTATAGGGAAATAGTGACTTAGCCACCAAGTAAAATTTTCAAAATATTGACATTCATCTTAAATAAAACTCTACTTATAACACTCCCCCTTGAATGTATATTCAACAGATAATGTGCCTCGTTAAAACCTTAATTAAAATAAAACTCAGTGGGAAAAAAATTCTAGAAAAAAAAGGACTACACATGTTTAGAAATACGCCTTTTGGTTTCCTCGTTTAAAACCTTGCAAGGAAAATCTAGTGAGACAAAACCTTGTAAAGGAAAAAAGTACAACGCGTATTAACTCCCCTGATGAGAGCATCAATTCACATCCTTGAGCCTTCACATCCCGATCTTGCACACTAGCTTCTTGAAAGTTGATGTCGGTAGAGATTTGGTGAACAAATCAGCCATATTATCATTTGAACGAATCTGTTGCACATTCATATCACCATTCTTTTGAAGGTCGTATGTTAAAAATAACTTTGGTGAAATGTGCTTTGTCATATCTCCTTTTATGAATCCTCCCTTTAATTGGCCTATTCATGTTGAATTGTCTTCATACAAAATTATGGGAAAATTGTCACACTTCAAACCACATTGGTCTGAAATAAGGTGTATTATAGACCTCAACCACACACATTCTCGACTTGCTTCATGAATAGTAATTATCTCAGCATGATTAGATGAAGTAGCCACGATTGATTGCTTAGTCGATCGTCAAGATATTGCAGTGCCTCCTCATGTAAACACATAGCGTGTTTGAGATCGAGCCTTGTGTGGGTCAAATAAATACTTAGCATCGGCATAACCAACAAGACCAGGACTGTAATTATTGCCATAAAATAAGCCTATATCGATAGTTCCTTTTAGATACTACAATATGTATATGATTCCATTCCAATCTCTCCATGTAGGAGAAGAGCTATATCTTGCTAAGACACTAACTGAAAAATCTATGTCAGACCTTGTATTTTTAGCAAGATATATAAGTGCACCAATTGCACTAAGATATGGTACTTCAGGACCAAATAGCTCTTCATTCTTTTCTTGCAGTCGGCATGGATCCTTATTCACATCAATTGATAGAACAACCATCGGAGTACTTAATGGATGTGCTCCATCCATGTAAAACCGTTTCAATATCATTTCTGTGTAGGCAGATTGATGAATAAAATCTTGTTTGTCATATGTTCAATTTGCAAACCGAGACATAATTTTGTCTTTCCGAGATCTTTCATCTCGAATTCCTTCTTTAAATACTCAATTTCCTTTTGGAGCTCTGTAGGAGTTACAATAAGGTTTATGTCATCGACATATACGGCAAGTACAACAAATTTCGATATTGTTTTCTTTATAAAAACACATGGAGAAACGATATCATTTATATATCATTCCTTTAATAAATACTCACTAAGACAGTTATACCACATTCGTCCTGATTGCTTTAGGCCATACAAAGATCTTTGTAATTTTGATTGAAAATATTTTTTGTTACTTTGAATTATGTGCATCAGGTATTTTAAATCCTTCGGAAATTTTTATGTATATCTCATTATCAAGTGAGCCATAAAGGTAGGCTGTAACCACATCCATTGGCTGTAACTACATCTATTAAATGCATGTCAAGTTTTTCATGGATAATAAAACTAATTAGATAATGAAATGTTATTGCATCCATAACAGCTGAATATGTCTCTTCATAGTCGACACCCTGCCTTTGTGAAAATCCTTGTTCCACAAGACCTCCCTTATATCTTTGTACATCATTTTTCTCACTTCTCTTACGTACAAAGACCCATTTATAGCAAACAGGCTTAACACTATTAGGTGTTTGGACTACAGGCCCAAAAACTTCACGTTCACAAGTGAATCCAACTTAGATTGGATTGTTTCTTGCCATTTTGGCCAATCACGTCTTTGTCGACATTCTCCAATAAATGGAGGTTCAAAATCCTCACTATTTTTCATAATGCTAGATGCAACATTTTATGCAAAGACATAATCCACCACTTTATCCAATCGATTCAAATCTGTCTTAATATCGATTGGATTTATTGATAGTTCCTTATTTTCTTGAGTCTCAGGCTCAGTTATTTCCACATGAATATCAGGATTGGTTATATCGTGGGTTTCTTCGTGAGATTCTTTCGTAGTGTCATCTTGATTATTTGTTTTCCTTTCTCTGGGATTTCGATCCTTTGAACCAATGGTCTGCCACGTTTTAAGCGTGCTTTTGACTCATTAGCTATGACACTAGAAGATTGTCCAGTAGGGACATCAATACGGATTGAAACATTCTCTGCTGGGATATCTGATTTTGTTATCCCTTTCAAATTCGTAAATGCATCTGGCATTTGATTTACTATTTTCTACAAATGGATAATCTTTTGCACCTCTTTTTCACAAATAGAGGCACGTGGATCAAGATGAGACAATGATGGATTTTTTCATAAAATTTCTCGTTTGGTTTCACCAATTTCTCCCCCAATTTTGAGGAAAGTGTCTCATCGAATCGACAGCCTGTAAATTGAGCAGTGAATAAATCCTCCTTTAATGTTTTGAGGTAGCGAATAATGGAGGGCGATTTAAACCCAACATATATTCCTAACCTTCTTTGGGGGCCCATTTTAGTGCGAAATGGCGGTGCTACAGGCACATATACTGCGCATCCAAATATTCTTAAATGAGATATATTAGGTTCATGATCCAAAACTAATTGCAACGGGAAATATTTATGATAATTTGTCGGACTGAGACGAACTAACATTGCTGCATACAAAATGGCATGACCCCAAATAAAAGTGGGCAACCTCATTTTCATGAGTAACAGTCTTGTTATCAATTGCAAACGTTTAACTAAAGACTCCGCTAGGACATTTTAAGTGTGAACATGAGCTACATGATGTGTCACTTTTATCCCAATTGATAAGCAGTAATCACTAAATGCATGGGACGAAAGCTCAACAACATTATCAAGTCGAATAGATATAATTAGATTATCGGGAAACTGTGCCCGTAATCGAATTATTTGTGCCATTGATGGTAGGCTATAATCTCATATTTTAGTCGATCATTACATTCCAATTTACTTTACTTTAGTTGAGTTTGAGCTTTAACCGCTAGTATTTTACACTAATTATGTGTTTTATGCCTTGTAGGAGTGATTACGAGCTACAAAAATACTGTTTAAAAATCTAATCCCTATAGATACTATATTTTCTATACTATATTCGACTAGTCTTATTGCTATTCAAGATGATCAACAATTTGGAGTTGCATGAATTAAAACTAAAATTAGCTAACAATCTAACTGTTGGCTAATGACAATTTCAACAAGTGTAAGCAAGAAGATATCAATAGGAGGAAATAGGGGTTGATTGGATAGGTGCAAGATACTTGTTTGGGAATTAAATCTAGTTACTTCACTCTATGGTTCAAGTGAGTATCTCTAATTCACTCTATTATTAGTTCGAACATTCAGTAGAAACTCCTCTCTCGATTAAGTCTCAACCTCACAATATAAACTAAGTTAAGATTAATGAAGATAAGCAAGAATTCGTAGTGGGTTAATCCTTAGGAGAACCTCTTTCGATTATCCTCCTAACTAGGTCTAAATAATAATTCAACTAGCCTCTTTCGATTACTAACAAGAATGAATGAAATCAACCAATAAGATAATGCAAAACATCATAAATTATGCCTCTTTCGATTTCATAAACATGTGAATATGTATGCAATAATAAAAATAACCAAAACGATTCAATACATAAAACTAGAGTTAATATCCACAAACAATTCTCAAAATACCATATCCGTCTATTCCTAAGGAAGAATTACTCCATGGATAGGGAGAAATTCATCACAATTAAGTTTGAGTCAAAGAAAAACATAAAACATCCAAACCCTTGTCTTGAGTGAGGATAAATGGTGAAATCATTGTGCTCTTGCTTCTCCTTCCTCTCCTTAGCTTCCTTAGGTTTAAATTATGTCAAAAATTCCAAAAAATACTTTTTTTCATGTATATCTACCAATTAGGGTCGGTTCCAAACACATACACCTTTTCTTACGCAAAATAGAACACTTTTTCGGACTTGTATGTACATGGCCGCGCACCTGGAAGTGTGCCCGCACACTTTTCACAATGTTTTGCCACATATGCTCGGTCAGTGCGCGGTTGCGCACTTGTCACACACTTTTCACCCAGTTTAACATAAAACATGAAAGTTGTAGCCCTTTGAATCTTCTTTCCAACAATATATTGTGTAGTCCAAACGGAGTTCCGAGCAAAACATTGTGTGCATTTTAGTGGACAGTGCCCAGTATGCCTGCTTGATTCTTCGTTCATTCTAAACTATCATTCATTAATCCCCGAACACGATCCTGGCTTAATTTCTTGGGATTTTACTCAGACTTCAAAGACCCAAATCACTTTAATTAATTCCATAACATCTGCATAGCTCGGAATCACTCCTACAAGGCATACAACACACAATTAGTGCAAAACACTAACGATTAAAGCTCAAACTCAACTAAAGTGCAGTAAATTGGAATGTAATAATCGACTAAAGCATGAGATTATAGCTTACCATCAACACCCACACTTAAACCATTTCTTGTCCTCCATCAATCAAACCACACTTTATATAGACATAACCTTACTAAGCAACTTTCCTAACTCATTACACCAAGAATATTTAAAATAGACTAAGCACAATAGTGTAACATCTTCACCTCAAGAATTGACTCACAAGCACCACGCATTATTCACAACTTACTCACTTACTCTAACATAGAGATCAAGAATTACCTTTTATTCATGAATCAAGTGCCCTCACACAACAAAAAAGAGTAGTTCCACAACAATAAAATTCAAAATAATTAGGAACTCAAAATAGAAAGTCACTCACTCTCAGAAAAGACATTGATGAACCATAGGATTTCCCCTAGTGTACTACTCCACTAATTGAGCTCATTCAGTCAAGGATCAAGTCGGACTTTTAACAGGTTGTAATGTAGGTTGCGGGACGGGCATGATACTTTTAGATATAAGAGTGACTACACCTCCCTAAGCACTTTAATACATACGTTAAGTAGAGGTGGAAAAATGGTTAAAAGAAAAAATTTATCCACCCATATTATCCATAAAAAAATGGGTTGGATAATGAACCATTTCAAAACGGGTTGAATATGGATAATGAACCATATTATCCACTTAGAAAATGGTTAACCAAATGGATAACCAATGGATAACTAATGTGTTTAAGTTTTACATTTTTAAAGCCTCAAATTGGAGTTCCTCAAGTTTGGAAGACTAGGAATACTCTCATAACCGATCATATTTAAGAAGACATGGATAATATGGATATACATATTATCCACCAGATAAACCTGTATTTTTTTCGTCTCAAATATGGGTCGGCCGGATAATTTATCCGATTTTTCAAGTTACCCGTTTTGACCCGCTCATATCCGACCCGACTCGCCCGTTTGCTACCCCTACCTTTAACATTTAAAACCCCACACTTATGTCAAACTATACTCCACCTTGACATCAACATGCATTAACTTCGCAAATTATTTAAGCACCATTACATCAAGAGTTACCACTTATCAAAGTTCATTTTTCACAATCATATAACTACATAAATTTTTAGTTTTCTTTTTCAATTCAAGTGGCTCTTATTGTTTTTCAATTCATTGCACCTTTCTCCTTATTTCAATAGTTCCACTAAAAAGCCAAATCAACCACCACCCCACACTTCAACTTTTACAAAGTTCATAAAAATTTTAAGTGCTCATGGCAGGTAAATGGTTCAAATAGATGGTCAATTCAAACAAAAGGGTAAGGCTTATAATGTGGTTGCCAAATAAACAAAATTACAGGATCCAAGCGGCTATCTAAGATACATCACAATTAGGTAGGTAATAACATATAATTGACTCCACAAAGAAATGCCTATATCACTTCCAAGACTGAAGAAAACTACTATTTCGCTTTGCAAACACACATGGCAAGTTATATACATCAAATGCAATGCACAGAATAACACAAGATCTCACACAGACATGGCACATAACTCACTCAGGATTGGGTTCATGAAGACACTCTAGTCAAAGCAGTTAAGCAACGTTAAGATCATACAATTTAAGGTACTTACACAATAGTCAAAAACTGAGCCTAAGAATCACAACTAACGCATTTACTATTGTCAAGGCATAACAAAGTCAAGAGATATTGCTTTTATTTCAAACCATAGCACAGGGTTTCCTAATTCCAACAATAATAAAAACTAACTACACCCGGTTCAAACAAAACCCTTGAAAAAGAACCGCGGCACAAAGAAAAACCAAGTGTGAATTAATACACTAACTATAAAACAAAATTTTTTTTATCTTTTTCTTTTGACTTAATTCCCTTAAGAAACCCGTCGAATGATATCCATCGTCAGAAAAAATCGAAAATTTTCAAATTTTTAAGGTTTATTCAATGTTTTTCTAACTACTAAAAAGAAATATCTAACAGATATACATACAACACGCAAATATCCCCCACCACACACTTAAAGTTGTGGCATATCCCCATGACACACAATTAAAAAGGATAATGTAGAGGAAAATTCCCTGAATTTTCTTTTTTTCCGAGAAGTTATGAAGCCACCCCTAATTCTGAATTCATTCCTCATTTTCGCTCCTTGGGATTCTTTATGGAGCTCATTAAGCCCAATTCTTCTAAGGATACATGCAATACCTGCTCTTTTCTTTCTTTCTTGTCCTCATCTTGAGTGGTGAATTGCTAGTTCATGATGATCCTTAACTTGTTTCGTCATTCTTTCACAGGATCAATCCATACATATTCCTGTAAATCCCCAAAAATAAAATCCACATGATCAAGGTTAGAATAAGAAACAAAGAAGAAAGGTCAAGTGAATATTCCTTTGGTATGTCTAAGACTACTTGTTTCTCATTCTCTTCTACCAAATGTTGAAAATGTGAAAAGGTGGATGGGGTTTGAACTCTTCTTCTGTTGCTTCACACTTAACCACAACCTTATTTTCAATCATCTCAGTGAAACCAGAGTCATCTTGTACAGTGTAAAGCTCTCTATGTGGATGCTCATCCTCTTGGGCATGCTCATTCTCACAGGGTATCTCCTCTATATATTCACCATCACAATGCAATGAGCTTTCTGAAAATGTACTTATTATTTGAGTTTCTTGCAGTGTTAGGTTGTTCATGGCTTCATCATCTTGTGTAAATCTCTCTACCGACTTATTTATGAACTTATACACACACTCTTCCAAACTACCATTCTCCCCTTGAGGTGGTTTTCTCGCTTTGCTTCCATTCCAGTTATAATAAGGGTATTCATCCCAACCAGAGTCAAGATTCTGCCCATATGAATCCTTATACCTGTACAAACAAGAAACAGAGTGAGATTGTTCAAAATACGAACTATAGGAGGAATACATACCTGCTTGACAGTCAACCTATAGATTATTTCTACCGCATTTAAAACACATACCAGACCAGTGATAATATTTAGCTGCTAACTCTTCAACCATTTTCTTAGGATGGTTGCACTCCATCTTCATAGAATTTAGAGTTCAATATCTACAGTATCTTCTCCAACTTATTAGGAACTACAAAAAAAATCTTGGAAAGAAGTTAACTAATAAAGAAAATAAAATAGAAAAGGAAAAAGAAAAGAAAAATAAAAAAACTAAAACGTAATTCCTAAATTAGCACTACAAACTATTCAAACACTATTGATTGCCAATCCCCAGCAATAAATCCAAAATTTGACGAACGCAAAACCGGCGTACAAACTTAGGCTAACTAGTCGAACATAGTATAGAAAATTTCATATCCACATGGATTGGATTTAAACAGTATTTATGTGGCTTATAGTCTTATTGCTATTCAAGATGATCAACAATTTGGAGTTGTGTGAATTAAAACGAAAATTAACTAACAGCTTAATTATTGGCTAGTGATAATTTCAACAAGTGTAAGCAAAAAGATATCAATAGGAGGAAATAGGGGTTGATTGGTGTCACAACCCATAATTTCCACCGTCGAGACGTGATGACGCCTAACATTCCACTTGCTAGGAAAACCACGTTAGAGTATTATTAAATCAATTCTAATACAATTAAGTAATTAACAACAAATAAGCTATAAAAAGTGGGGAATATTATAACAACTTCATCATTTATCACTACCCGGATATGGTGTCATAATTCTCGAGCATTCTAGGATTTACTACAAGCACAAGTCTGAAAGAAGTACAACTGTTTGAATTAAAGAAATAGTAAAACAGAAAAGATAGACGGGGACATCAAGGTCTGTGGACACCGACAGATCTACCTCGAGTCTCCGGATAGCGGGTCCAACAACTAAACTCTCGATCCACCGGAGCTGGTACCAAAATCTGCACGGAAAGTGTAGAGTGCAGTATCAGTACAACCGATCCCATGTACTGGTAAGTGTCGAGCCTAACCTTGATGAATTAATGACGAGGCTAAGGCAAGACACCTATAATCAAACCTGTACAACTTAACAATGTATATGCAAATAACAGTAAAGAACTAAACAGGTAATACTGGGAGAGGGAAACATGCTGTGGGGGAAATACGAGATAAAGAACTACAGCAGAAAGATAACTTGAACAATAAATACACTATGAACCAATAAGAACCAATGAACACAACAAAGGAAAAATGCACGGCATCACCCTTCGTGCTTTTACTCTCATCCTCACCATAATATTAATAGAAATGGCACGACATCATCCTTCGTGTATTAGCTCTCATAACATGGCACGACATCACCCTTCGTGCATTACACTCACAATATGGAACGACATCACCCTTCGTGCATTAACACTCTCAACCTCACATAAGGTTAACATAAATGACACGACAACACCCTTCGTGCATTAACACTCTCCCTCATCAAAATAATGAACAATGACAGTAGGGAGATAGAAACAACAAGATCATATCTTACTTCGACATTTGGATCCACAATACCAATCTCACTTGATTCAACTTCAATCAATACCAAAATCAGTAAACATGATAATAATGATCGACATTACAATTAACTAGTCTAAGCATGAATAATATGATCAAGGAAAACAACAATTACAAGAGTAAGACCCACCCACATGCTATAACTCGACAACACCCCATAGTTACTCGTCACCTCACATATACTTGGTACCCCAACATCTAATCATGCATCAAATAGACTATTAAGTCCTAATCCCTTAAGCCAAGGTTAACCACGACACTTACCTCGCATCAACGGCCAAAATCAAAGCTCAATCACAAGTTTTCCCTTCAAACAAGTCTCCGAACCAATAGAATCTAGCAAATTACCAACCAAAAAATTCAAATAAATCCTTAGAAACTACCCACGATTGTAAAGAATTCAATTTAGGCCATTTTTGAAAAAGTCAACAAAAGTCAACACCGGGGCCCGCTTGGTCCAAACCCAAAATTCGGACCAAAATCTAATTACCCATTCACCCCCGAGCCTGGTTATATAATTGGTTTTGGAATCCGACCTCAATTTGATGTTTAAATCCCCAATTTATCAAATCCCTAGTTTCTACCCAAAAACCCCCAATTTCACCATGAAAACTTTAGATTTTAGAATCTTAGGAAAAAGTAGTGGGAGATTGAAAGAAAATAGTTTAGAGTTATTTACCAATGATTTGGGGGAAGAATAAGTCTTGGAAAAATCGTCTCAAAGGTTTTAGGTTTTGAAAATTTGAGAAATGAACCAAAAATCCCGTCTAAGTCCTATTTCATCAGCTGTAGATGTTGCAAATGCGACCTGGGCTTCGCAAATGTGAAGGAACAATCGCAAATGCGAAGTCACTCACACTTCTACATTTTTCGCAAATGCGAAGAAAGGTTCGCAAATGCGAACTATGAATGACCGCAAATGCGACAAAATTGTCGCAAATGCGAAGACTACCTTCCCCAGATCAACTTTGCAAATGTGAAGGGTGTTTTGCAATTGCGAAACCTGTGTGGCCCAGCTTCTCTTCGCATTTGCAATGAGAAGCTCACAAATGTGAAACTCTCAGATGTCGCAATTGCGATGCCTGATCCTGTAATAAGGAAGCACACCAACAAATTCTCTAAGTCCAAATTCACTCAGTAGCCTATCCGAAACTCACCCGAGCCCTCGGAGCTCTAAACCAAAAGTCCACACTAGTCTAAACACATCATACGAACTTGCTCGCGCGATCAAATCACCAAAATAACACCTAGAACTACGAATCGAACGCGAAATCAAATGAAATTTTCAAGAAAGCTTTGAAATCTCTATTTATACCACCGAACATCCGAATCACATCAAACCACCTCTGTTTCTCACCAAATCTCATAGACTAGTCATAAATATTATATTGAACCTGCACCGAGCTCCAGAACTAAAATATGTACTCGTTATCCAAAAAGTCAAACTTTGGTCAAACATTTCCAATTCATTTAGCATTTAACTATCAAATTTCGACAAAGTCCGATATCTTGAGCTAGGAACTTTTGATTTTGATTTCGGGCCAATACCCGGATTGTGCATGCAAATCGAAGAAGACTAGAATGATTTCTAAAGGCTTTGAAAATATAGAAGTTGGTTCTAAATCATAAGATAACCTATCGGGTCATCACAATTGGATAGGTGCAAGATACTTGTTTGGGAATTAACTCAAGTTACTTCACTCTATGGTTCAAGTGAGTCTCTCGAATTCACTCTATTATTAGTTCGAACGTTCAGTAAAAACTCCTCTCTCGATTAAGTCTCAACCTCACAATATAAACTAATTTAAGATCAGTGAAGATATGCATGAATTTGTAGTGGGTTAATCTTTAAGAGAACATCTTTTGATTATCCTCCTAACTAGGTCTAAATAATAATTCAACTAGACTCTTTTGATTACTAACAAGAATCAATAAGTTCAACCAACAAGATAATGTAAAACATCACAAATTATGCCTCTTTCGATTACATAAACATGTGAATATGTATGCAATTATAAAAATACAAAAAATAATTGAATACATAAAACTAGAGTTAATATCCACAAACAATTCTCAAAACACCAAATCCATCAATCCCTATGGAAGAATTACTCCATGGATATGGATAAACTCATCACAATTAAGTTTGAGTCAAATAAAAACATAAAACGTCTAAACCCTTATCTTGAGTGAGTATGAATGGTGAAATCCTTGTGCTCTTTCTTCTCCCTCCTCTCCTTAGCTTCCTTAGATCTAAATTATTATCATTTTTCCATGTATACTATGACGACCCAAAGAGTCATCACCTATGTTATTACCCATCCCGTACTTCCGAGGCCTTGAAAACCTCATTTGTATTTGCCTCGATGTGCGCAGTCCAGGCGCATAGCCGGACAGCTTAAATATGTAATTTTGTGAAAAATGCTAAGATTTGATAATAAAATGATAAATTTGACTTTGGTCAATATTTTGGGTAAACGGACCCGAACCCGTTATAAAAATATCGGACTTGGGCGTATGTCCGAAATTGAATTCCGAGGTTCCAAGCCCGAGAAATAAATTTTTGAGTAAAATTGTTTTCTGAAAATATCTATGGAAATTGAAAATGAAATCTGATTAGAAAGTGATGGTATCGGGCCCGTATTTTGTTTCCGACACCCGGTACATGTCTTATATATGGTTTAAGTACTTTCTGTAAAGTTTGGTTGAAAATAAATTTCGTTTGACGTGTTTTAGACTTAAAATGGAAAATTTGATGTTTTATGAAATTTGATAGAATTCATGGATTTTGAGGATTAATTCGATGTGTATGATGTTATTTTGGCGATTTGATAGCACAGATAAGTTCATATGATGTTTTTGAGGTAGTGTGTATATTTGGTTTGGAGCCCCGAGGGCTCGGGTGAGTTTTGGATAGGCCACATATTGTATTTTTATAAACTTAGAACTGCTGGTGTGACTGATCTGCAAGCTTCGCCTTTGCGAAGCCAGCATCGCAAATGTGAAGGTGCACTGGCTGGCAAGGGATCGAAAATGCGAGCCATTCATCCCAAATGCGAAGTCCCTCCTCCTGCATAGTGATTTCAAATGCGAACTATACTTTGCAATTCCCATGTCAGGGATGTTCGCAATTGCGAACCCCTGTTCGCATTTGCGATGCCAACCAGTAGCCTGCCCTGTACAAAACCGAGTTTTTACTTCATATTTCATATTTTCTCAAACTCAACACTCTTAGGAAATTTTCCAAAGAACAAGACTCTTCCAAATCAGTTGTAAGTGGTTTTTACTCATTTCTTTCAATCATTAACATCATTTAATATGTTTTCAACTTAAAAATCAGGGATTTCCATGGGTGAAATTGGGTGTTTGGGGTAGAACTTAGGTTTTTTCTAAAAATTAGGATTTGAGTGGGTGATTGACCTCCTATTTGAGAGACTTTTATATGGATAGACTCATGAGAGTTCGAAAGTTCTGAAAATGTAAAATTTACCCGACTCTGAGATGCTGGCCTGAGGGGCGTTTTGGTCATTTCACCTAATTTCGTGCCGTAAGCTTGAATTAAATAGTAGAATCAGTTGCATGAGATATTATTTACGGTATGAAATATATTTGAATAGATTTGGGCCATTTGGAGTCGGATACTTGTGGCAAACGTGTGATTTCAGGGTGATTGCTATATTTCGGACCCGAGGTAAGTGTTCAGTCTAACCTTAGCTTGAGGGAATATGAGTTGAGTATAATTTGCTACTTTCTAATTGTCAAATACTATGTATAGGCATGGTGACGAGTATCTATACATTGGTGTCTAGCATGACCGTGAGTCCTTATATTGTGAATATACTGATTTTGTGGTAATTTCCATGCTTAGTTGATGATTTCTATATGTTGTGAAAAATATGTGAAGGGAATTGTATTCTGTAAACTCTGTTGGGGCATTGACTCAAATTGTGTAACGAATAATGAAGAAATATGAGATATTACGTCTTTGGAGCATT
>ML318260.1:0-103120 GCA_005239505.1 Nicotiana paniculata
ATATATATATATATATATATATATATATATATATATATATATATATATATATGTATATATGTAGGAACGTGATTGTTATATGTTTTCGTTTGTTTGATCTTGGGTTTATTTTCTTTTGTTTTTTGGTTTTGAGTAGCAGTTTAATTATATGAGTTGACTTGTCCTAATGAAGGATCTCATTCGACGGTGTTCTTGAGGGTCTAAGTCGACCATTAGAAAAAGAAAAAAAAAACTAGAAATAGGCTGGACGCTTCCTGACGACGGGTCTCCTAAAAAGTTTTCTTGAGGTAAGTAAGTCTAAAAGAAATACCAAAAAGATTTTCTATTCTAGGTAGTGTAGTAACTCCTCCTTGGTTTTTCTTTGGGCCGCGATTCTTTTTCAAGGGTTTTTCTTGAACAGGGTGTAGTTAGTTTTTGTTTATGGTGTTTTTAGTTTGTAGGTGGTACTTATGGGTTATGAGCTGATATAGGAAGAGAATCCCTTAGCGTTGTTACACCTGAACATAGTAGACACTAGAGTGTGACGCTTAGTCTTAGTCATTGATTCTTGTTAGAGTGCCTTAAATTGTATGTTTATAACTGACTTGAGTACTCAAACGAGAGTGTTTTGATAAGCTAATCTGGAGTGAGTCATGTTCTATGTGTGTGTGAGCTATATTTTATTCTAAGCTCTGCATTTGATGCCTAGAACTTGCCCTGTGTGTTTACAAAGCGAAATAGTAGCTTTATTCAGTCTTAGAAGTGATATAGGCATTTCTTTGTTAAGCCAGATAAATAAAGTATACCCACCTAAATGTGATATATCGTAGTCAACCCCGTTGAGCCTATAAGCATGTTCTTTCGCAACCACATTACAAGCCTTACCCAATTATTTGAATGGACCATCTATTTGAACCTCTTTACCTCCCATGAGCACTTGAGTTGTGTGAAATATGTAACAATTAAAGTGTGGGGGTGGCTGGTTTGGCTTTTGAGTGGAACCAATGAAATAGGGAGAAAGGTGTAGTGTTTTGAAAAGAGAAAATAATAATGGTAAGCGCCACTTAAATGAAAAATAATAAAAAGAAAAGAATAAATAAATGAAGTCCTTGATAAATGGTGAATTGGTACAACTGTACCTAAAGCAGTTTGGGGTATGATAAATAGAAGTGTGGTAGAATGTCTGGTCTGACATAGTATAGTGCTGAAAGTGAAAGTAAGTGGATTAAAGTGCTTAGGGAGGTTAGTCACTATATCCAAATATATCCTACCCGTCCCTTAGCCTACATTACAACAAAATGAAGTCCTAATTGATCGTATACTGAATGAGCTCGATTAGTAGAGTAGTACGCTACGGCCAAGCCTATGGTGCATCTTTGTGGCATATGAATGTTCTTTCTGAGAGTGAGTGAATTTTGTCTATCTGAGTTCCTAATTTTTCTTAATGTTATTACTTGTGGAACTACTCTCTTGTGTGATGTGAGGGCACTTGATTCACGAAATAAAGGTAAGTCTTGATCTCTGTATGGAGTAAGTTGAGTAAGTATGAATATTGCACGGCACGTGAGAGCCAACTTTTGAGGAAAGCATGGTACACTACTAGCCGCAACTTTTGTGATATATTCTTGGTGTGACACGTTAGGGGGTGCTTAGTGAAGGAACCTCTGTAGAGTATGGTGGATTGCTCGGGGACAAGCAGTGATTTAAGTGTGGGGTATTGATAATAGGCTAGATTCATGGAGTTTAGCAACCATTTATGCCCTAACTTTACTATGCTTCACTGTTTTAGGAAGGTTAAATGACGAAAAAATGGCTCTAATTGTGAATTTTATGTTTTGCAAGAGCAAGTCGTGATTATGAGGACACAGGACAGTGTTTGGAGCCAAATTAACGCAAGGAAAGCCCCTCGGAGCAGAGTGCGTGTGAAAGAAGAAAGAAAAGAAAAGATAAATAGATGATCCACTCTAGCGTGGGCCAAGCGCGGCCACGCTAGAGCAGAAGAACCTGGGCAGTTTGAAACGCGATTAGCGCGGTCTTAACGCGGCCGCGCTAGTCCAGGAAACAACGACAGTCTGAAACGCAATTAGTGCAGCCCATGTGCGGTTCGAGCTAGTCAATCCGGGGTAAACTTGGAAGTTTTGGGGCAATTTCACTTAACCTATAAGAGGTCCAGCTCGCCCAAAAAGAGGATATCAAGGTTTTATAGTTTTGTTCAAGGCAAGGAGAGGCAAGAGGCAAGGAGGAAAATTCGGCATCGAGTTCTACCTTTCTTCCTTGTGTTTTTATCATTCATGATGAATTTTGTTGTTGTTATTATGAAAACAATTATGAGTAGCTAATTTATTTAGTCTAGGGTTTTGATAGAACCTGTTGAAGGATAAGCTTCTTGTTGTGTTAATATAATTTGTCCAGTTCAATCTCTATTTATTCAACTACGTTTCTGTTGTAGTTAATTGAAGGGGCCTCAATTAGCTATGCCTATTTAGTATGTATTACTCGGGAGAGAGTGCATATTTAGGTAGTTGTTGAACATCACCACTCCCAGAGTATATGAGGAATCAATAACCGAGGGTTTAAAGGTGGGATTAGGGATAACGAAACCTTGGGTGCGATCTAGTGAGTTGTAATAAAAGCCAGCTAGCGTAACTCGGGAGAGTGCGTCTAGTAAATTATCGTAATTACTCAGGAGAGATTTATGGTAGTAAGAGTGCTCATGGTCCATAGAGAAGATTAGGCAAATCTATATTACACATAAGAGGAAGGGACTCCATCAATAGGGGAAATCACAACCTTAGACTCTTCTCTTATTTGTTTACAACTTAGTCTTAGTTAGCTCTTAGTTTGATTAATCTTATTCAGTCATAGTTAGTAAAAATATCATCAATTGTTATTCAAAACATCTGGGATGTTTATTACGGAGAATTTAGTGAGTTTGGCAAAAGTAATTGATTGATTTATTCCCTGTGGGATTCGACTTTGGGCTAAATACCCAGATTATATTTGCAATGACCACTTAGACCTTTTTATAAGGCATAGCTGGGCGTGATCAATCACTTAACCTTTAGTCAATTTTATTTCCTGTAGTAGACAAAATGTCAACTTCCAAATGATACACAATTGGATATGATAAACATATAAATTAATAAATTGGAACTAGTTGAATCTTATTTGGAGTATCAAATCATGGTTTAGGTGTATAAAAGAGTTGGGGTTAATTAGAAGTATAAAAACTTGTCGTTATTTTTGGAATCAAAGCAGGTTCTTGTCGTCGTACGTATATAGTTGAGAATAAAAGTATGACTAGCAGTAGTAGTATTACTATTCAATGATTTGCCATTATCTAAAGCAACTAAAATTAAAGCTATATGAATTTAACTTGCAACAAACACATCTTCAATATATACTTGGTTTCATTTCTGAATATTTTAATTATGCCATAATCATTTCGTGTATATATGCTATGCACTTTGGTAGTTGCTTATAGAAAAACCGTGTTTCTTATAAATGTGTTAGGTTTGCCTAATCGGCATATATATATATATATATATATATATATAGACCCACAGACTGTTGCTTTATATGATTTTCGAAAGGCCTTTATTTATTATATAATTCTTTTCATTAATTTCTCTAATGATTATGTTAACGATAAAACCGTTAGAAACAAACATGATTAGAAGAATGCTGTAGCTAATAGATTTTCCTAATTACTTTCATAGTCAACACGGTGATATGCACTCACTTTTATTTGGCTGATCATGGCATGCACGTTAGAATACTAGCAACTATATGCTTTCAAATTCCAATAGGGTATCTTCGGTAATTATTTAATTAATCTAATTTAAACTATTTTGAGTATTACAAGGTACATAGTCAAATAAGTTTGTAAAATCATGGGGCTCTAGTTTTCAATTTGGGAGGAGAATAATTTAATTTCTAGGGTGCTTAGCAGAAGAATAATACAAGGCGAAATGCATCCACTAACTGTAATTTGAACTACATATAAATTTATCAAAATTTAAACATACGTGTTTGATCCAATTTTGTGCCCATTGTCTTAAACGGAGTATGGTCGTATTTCACTAACTGATTTGAAACTCATGGAGGATATTTCACACCCACTGATTTAATATCTTTAAATTCGCCTTTAATTTAATTGAATCAGTGAAGCCTAGCGGTATTTCACGTCTCTTTTGATTCACCTCTGACTGAAATAAGTGGCTAAAATAACAATTAGGACTCTATTCTTGTGGAAAGACTAAGATTTAGCATGATAATAGAACAAAACACAACTAATTAATGGTCAGAAAGTTGAACCATCATCTCCTACTCCTGTTAGATCTCTTTCGCTCTTTAATTACAGAATTTTGCGTAGAGATTCAATTATGGAATTCCGGCGTCAATCTTGGGCCTGCTTTGTTATTTGTTTCCATGTGAAGCCCATATCTTCTTCATATTATTTTCCATTTTATTTATTCTTTATGTTAGCTTTATGTTTCAGATTCTGTCAAAAAAGCATATCTTTCATGACTATGCATCCTAACCACTAGAACAAGACCAAATTAATCCCTTAAGCTTTTCTCACTCTCTATATAAATCCACTCAACCATTTGTCATTTCTATTCTCAACATACATAACCACTTCCCTTTCACTGACAAAAGAATTGAATCTTTGCATCTAATATGGCTCCCTTAGGAGACAATAAAGACAACGTTGTTGTATCTAACATGAAACTTGAAAGAATGCTCAGCATGAAAGGTGGAAAAGGAGAGGCTAGCTACGTCAACAACTCTCAAGCCCAGGTGATCACTTCCACCTTTCCAAATATTATTTCTTTGGACATTATATTTGGAAACTTTCGCGAGCATTTGCTATAACAAAAAAAAGTTTATAGTCAGTTGAGAGTCTTTTCATAATAGGTCCCCAAACAAAAATAAAAATCTTTACACTATTGAGTATACATAACATAAATTCTTGTATATATACAGGGGCAACATGCTCGATCGATGCTACACCTGCTGAAAGAAACCCTTGACGAAATCCAGCTGAACCCACCAAATGTTCCTTTCGTGATCGTCGACTTGGGATGCTCCTGCGGCAGCAACACCGTCTACATAATCGACGTGATTGTGGAACATATGAGCAAACGATACGAAGCGACAGGCCATCAACCGCCAGAATTTTCCGCCTTTTTCTCTGATCTTCCTTCCAATGACTTCAACACGTTGTTTCAGCTGCTGCCGCCGTTGGCTAATAATGGTTGTGGCAGCATGGAGGAATGTTTAGCTTCCAATAGCCACCGCTCTTACTTTGCCGCCGGAGTTCCGGGTTCTTTTTATCGCCGTCTCTTCCCGGCGAGATCCATTGACGTTTTCTACTCTGCATTTTCTTTGCACTGGCTTTCTCAGGTTATTTTCTTCTTTATATATATGCGCTTCAACTTTCAATGTATGGCATTTATCACTTACTTCCGTCCATATTTACGGATAGTTTTTTATACCCTTAAATTTGATATTTGAAAACTGTAATATAAGAATATAATGTTTAAATTATCTTTTATCTCTTCTTAAATCGTATTTACTTAATCAACACATTAGAGTAGATTTGTAGAAGGAGTACTAAGTGAGTTCTTTTGTTATTTAACGTCAAAAAATTAATTAATATTTGAGATTGAAGATATATAATATTTGCAAACAGAAGTCAAATGGTAATTAATATGGTAATCAAAGTCGTGGTTAGCTAAAAAATAGTTTACGTAGCATGGGCAAATTGACAGAGAAATGTGGAAACAAATAGTGATTTGTACCAATCCCGAGGATGATTTACAGTTAAGGCAGACACATGAATTGTGGTAGTATGTAATTTTCAAGTTTGAAAATGCATGAAGATCCTAACTACTTTATTTTCTTTGAGAAGGTCAAAAAGTTCAAAAGCACTCAAAATAATAATGGCCCCTGGTTTTCTCAAAACCACTAGCCTAAGCACTTTTTGGGCGATATTTATTTCTTTATTTTCTGTTTGATGTTGGATTTAACTTATATACTTATAAATATTTTTTTTCCCTTCATAAAGGATAAATGACTAATAAGTAGGGAAGGAGTACATATATGAAGAATTAACCCCGCCGTCCAGTCAATCGCTTAAAACAAAAATAGTCGTGGAATATAATATATATATATATATATAATTTATGTATTATATATGTATATTTATGTATAATAAATGTATAAACTATGTATATGGCTAAAAATAATAATAATAAATATGGACACCTATTTTACACCAATTGAGGTGCATGCATAGGCCCATTGAAATGGAGTGAGAAAAATTAGTTGTTTAATGTTTTATTGCTAATTAATTAAGAATCTTCTAATAAACTTACTTAGAAGTTTGAATAATTAACCTAAATATATAATCATCAATCAATTGCTTAAACTAAAAATAATCTATAAATAGACGATATATATATATCAATAAATAATCCATGTATATTGATTAGGAAAAATAATCCGTATATAAATGCGGCTAACTATTGTGTAAAGTTCAATATGGGATGACAGGTTCCAGATATAGTGTTGGACAAGAGATCAGGGGCGTACAACAAGGGAAGGATATACATCCACGGTGCAAATGAGAGCACAGCCAATGCATACAAAAAGCAATTCCAAAGTGATTTGGCTAATTTCCTTGGAGCAAGGTCTAAAGAAATGAAGAGAGGGGGTTCCATGTTCTTAGTTTGCTTAGGAAGAACCTCTGGGGACCCAACAGACCAATGTGGGGCCGGACTCCTTTTTGGGACCCATTTTCAAGATGCTTGGGATGATCTTGTCCAAGAGGTATTTACTCAATTCATAGACTTCAACAGACCTATATAGAAAGAGTCAGTGTAAGATGACTTATAACAATATAGTATAACTTTTCATATCTAATTTGATTATGTAATCTGGAAGACAAACTAATAAATTGTTGTACTAGGTTAATTTGTATAGATAGTATAACCTTTTTATAAATGTTGGTGTACAGTCGCGGAGACATCTTTAACCAAAGAGTGTCAATTAACATACTTTTCGCACAAAAAATTATACAGTATAGCTATATATTATTGTATTTGAATCATTTTAGCTTCTTCGTGTATTTATTTTCTTATATTAGCTAAGGTCTTTTGAAAAACTTTACTTAGGAATCACTGAAATCTTGTTTCGTTTTTATTGGGAATTTGAGTAAGGAGTAGACCTTTTTATTTTGGGATTTTCTAGAGTTTGAAAACGAGAACTCTTGCTGGTAGGCGTCAGCGGTAGGTAATTTTTTGTACGTGTTCCAGAGTATCATAGGTTTTTAAAAAAAAATTCTTGTGAAATCCGTGAAACTTAAGTATGGAGGTGGGAATCGTCCCGCTCACGCTCTTATTTGGTTTCATTAGGTATATATAGGTACACATAGGACTTTCTTGCAATACATAGAGGTTGGCTTCGAGCATTTGAAATAGGAGCAGAGTCTGTCACGTGCAGCCTACTCTCTTTGCTCCCCTCCTCTTATTTCACTTGTTGAAAATTCTAACTCCACCAGTATTGATGTCTTTGTTGTTCGGGTCTTATAAAAATACCGTTGGCTATATGTCGGGTCCTCTAACAGTTCATCATTATTGAGGATGGACACGAATATGACGATTTTTTTTTTTGAAAGATTTAATATGAGCATATGACTTAAAACTTATATGTTATAGGAGTATATATTATATATCGTCTTTCCCTTTTTGGGAAGTTGGTCGTTTTAGACAATATAATGTAGACTAGTGTTGAGTGTCACAATCAGAGGATCAGGTCATTCTCCGAGCAACCAAGCACTACTACTCAAAGGTCAACATCTGTCTTAGACCAAGTGTGTCTGGTTGAGAAACGACTAGGGATTGTGACTAAGCGTCGGCATGGAGCCATTTTAATGAATAGTCCTAAATCATGATTCACCATAAATTGACTACTCTTTAACTTCTTTCATCATCTATCCTCAATATCATAACAAATAGCAATGGCAAGTGGCTACGCTAAATTGTTGACTTATAATTAGTAAAAAGCAGCCGCCGCCGTAATTAGATTACTTGATAATATAGTTTCTGAAAGAAGAAAAGATATTATGAATCCAAACAAAAGGGAGTGCTATTTAATTGGAGTACATGAATTTTATATTTGGACCGTATAGAACATGTTATTAAATAGTTTTTGCAGCACCAACAAACTCTGATTCTTAGGTTCAAATGGCTGAAGCTCTAGTTATTTTCTCTCTGAATGCTATTCCTCTTTCTTTCCTTTATCTTTGTTTTTCTATTTTATTTCATTTTATAATTAAATTTTTGTTCAAGACTGATCGATTGTGTTGAAGTTGAAGAGTAATATATACTTCACTTGAGTGGAGAAATTAAACTTTATATACTGGTCAATTGTCTACTTAATTAGGTTGCTTTCTCTGTACTAATGAATACACTAATATAAACAACAGGGGCTAATTACAAGTGAGAAGAGGGACAACTTCAACATCCCAGTGTATGCACCAAGCATACAAGATTTCAAGGAGGTGGTTGAAGCCAACGGCTCATTCACTATCAACAAGCTTCAAGTTTTCAGGGGAGGGAGTCCGTTGGTCGTCAACCACCCGGACGATGCAGCTGAAGTCGGACGAGCCTTAGCCATCAGCTGCAGAAGCGTCAGTGGCGTCCTTGTCGATGCTCACATTGGCGAACAACTCAGTGACAAGCTGTTCGCCCGAGTTGAGCGCCGAGCTTCACGCCATGCAAAAGAGCTTATTGAAAAGCTTCAGTTTTCCCATATAGTTGCTTCTCTTTCTCTTGCATAGAATTAATCAAGGGTAGGTTTGGATAGTATTGGGTTTCTGTTGGGGAAAAAAAGTACTATTTCAAATTGAAGTTAAAAAAAGTTTGTGGAAGCTGAATTTTTGTTTAGACATGAATTTTATTTGAAAAAGTTGAAGATAATTATGATTGAAAACTACTACTGCTACTAATTAGTTCACTTACTCAAAATACTCCTCAATTCAGTATTTTAATATCTCAAATGCTGAAGTTCACTTGCAAATACAACTATTTGCAATTATTAAAATATTATTTATGACCAAAGGATAAAAGTTTCTTCCCTCCTCAGCAAAGTCAGAGCCAAGATTTGAAATGTATAGATTTTTAAATCTGTTATCGAATCTATAACTCGTTTTAGTTATCGAATTCGCAATTAAATATAATTTTTTTAATATAAATATATTTAGATCTACGCAAAAGCTATACAAACCTGTAATATTTATACTGTAGCTTTGCCCTGCTCCTCAGCCTCAACGAAACAAAAAGTAAAGAAAGAGGTGGGAGGGAAGGGGGTCAAAAGTGGAGAAGCCAAAAATCGAAGTCAAATCTACGTATGTTATTCTTATGTGATGTCCTTCTCATCTTTAGTATGAAATTATTAAAGGGAGACTGACTGAAGTTTGGTTGATAAATGATGGTTTGAATTTTGGTGTTCCCCATGGTCCAAACAGAGTAAAATAAAGCTATAGTGAAATTCCATTCATCCCAATTCCGTTATAGGGAATATTATTGTGTCGGGGCATATATATATATATATATATATATATATATATGTATGGATAATTGTGGGGTATTCTCTCGTACCTAACCTTTTTGTCCTGTCTAATCCCCACTAGTTAGACATGATTCCGCCTACTACTCCTTTTTCATTGACTAGTTTTCATTGTGAACTTGAACACAAAAAATTTCGAAATTGTTAAAATAAAATTTACATTTACATTAAAAAATATTATAAGTCATAATAATTAATATTTTAAAATATATAAAAAGTATCTACAGAAAAGATTGTTTTACTCCCCAAATAGTTAATAAATTATAATATAGGGGGTAATGAATATGATGCCATATAATCAATCTTAAATACTGCTAGAATATGAAGTGTAATTCCTGTGGGAGTAGTTAAAAAAGTTAAGGGGAACTTTATTCCGATTTCCGATTTATTTGGCTTCCTGGTAAAGAATGACTTTGAAAATGCTCACCTTTTGACAAGTCTAAGGGTGGCATTGTTTTCAAAAAGTGATCTTAGAAAAGTTCTTCTTTAAAATATTTTCAGTTCTTTCCAAAACAAAATTCTTTTTGGAAAAAGGTAAAGATATTTCTGGGCTGGTTTTTCAGTTTTTGCAGAATTGAGGAAACAGCGAATGATTGAAGTTACTTGAACCTGGTGCATGCAGGAATTTTAGTTAATTAACTTTAGGAATAACACTAAATTGAGCTACAACTCTTATTTCTTTACATTAAACATAGACAAATTACTTGAACTTGGGAGTCTTAACTTTCTTGTCCTCTGCTTTTGCCTTTTGATCTTTATTTTGTCTTGCCCTAGCTTTCGGTTTTTGCCGGGAATATTAGCCTTAATCTTTCCACACCACATTCACTTTTACAAAAGTTAGATCTTTATTAATTTTGACTTTACTTTCGGAGAGTTGTGTTTTCTTCTCATTTTCATGCATTGTACGGCATAAATTGATTTTTTTTGTCCAAAATTCAAGAAGAGTAAAAATAAACTGTTGTTGAATCTAAGTGTTTACCCTGAAATCTGAGTAACAATTAAATTTATATCATGGTCTTAAAGATACGTGATTTAGTTCAATACTAACTGATAAACAAGAAGATAAATGGATAAGTTACGTGAACAAATTAAATCAAACCAGTGTATGAGCGCCTCGACCTCGAGCTACGATGACCTCGAGGAACACTAATATGAACAATAAAGTAAAGGAAGGATAGTAAAGCTAGGGAACAATTCTGAGAGATGAACGAAAAGTAAGATTGTATATTCTTTGTCAATGATTGATGATCTCTCAAAATGAATAGGCTCCCCTTTATATAATAGGGGAGTCCTAAATAAAGTATATTTCCAATTCTAGAAAGGAATCTAATTTGTACAGCTGTCTAACCGCCTCGTACGAATTCGTATAAATCTGCTCCGAAATTTACGCCTTGGTTTTTGTGCCATTGCGGGAATCTTGCCCATTCCGTTACTAACCCACAAAGGCATTATCTCGAGGTAGGTCATGCCCGGCCCTAGTATTGTGCGCTTCTGAGTTCGATCCTTGCACTCCGTCATCAGGCTCGAACTCGAGCTCGATCTACCGAGCTCGGTTGGTCTATTTTGAACTCGGGCTCGGAGTGACTCCTTGACCTCATGAAATCGGGCCAGCTCGATTTCGACCATATACAGATAGT
Organism: Nicotiana paniculata; assembly: GCA_005239505.1. NCBI lineage: Eukaryota > Viridiplantae > Streptophyta > Magnoliopsida > Solanales > Solanaceae > Nicotiana > Nicotiana paniculata. The sequence continues at coordinate 11,253 of ML318260.1, forward strand.
CCCCGCGTTTCTTAGAATAAAATGATAAGAAACAATTTGATTCTCGAATTTCCGAAGTCCCGGATAATGACATCATCTTCGTGACATAAGCATCCGAGGCAACTGAAACGTCTCGTCGGTACAGTTTCCCAAAACATTAAATGTGTGTCAGTGGTGGTCAGCCACTAATACCGTCGAAACGTTGCCGCCCTTCTATAAATACAGGGGGTACTTGCCTCATTAGCAACTTTTACCTCAGCTTTACAACTCCTCTGATCTCTTCTTCTCTCTATCTCCTTCTCTTCCGCCACCAGTTCTTCCGCCGCTTTAACGCTAAAAGTTGTCAAATCTTATTTCCTTTTGCTTCTTTCAACCGGAATCAATGGCTAAAACCTCTAAAATTGTTCCTAAAAAAGAGGGAACTTCCTCTTTTTATTCCCGTCCGACCGGCAGTAAGGCGCCGGCCCTTCATGAGATCGTTCCCGGTGGTTGTACCTTAAAGAAAGACTTCTCCATCGAAAATCCTCCCGATGTCTCTGGCCGATGTGAGTACGCTTCGAGGTACATCTGTTCGATAATATGTTAACACCTCGAAGTTGTGAGAAAGGACTGTGGCTGGGGGGATGGGGTCGTGGTACATATCCCCACCCGTGAAGAGAACATTACTGCCCACGTGGAGGGGTTTTTAAGTGTGTACACTTACCCCTTCATGTTGGGCCCACTCAATCCAACCGTGATCGATTTTTTCAAGAGGTACCAAGTTACCCTCGACCAAATCCACCCGTATTTCTAGAGGATAGTGATAATGCTTCGATACTTCACCAGCAAGGCCGAGGGACTCGAGTTCACCCTCAGCCACCTTATCTGTTTATACCTGCCTCAACGTTTTCGAGGGTTGATCAAGCTCTAATGTCGGTCGACCAAATCTTTCTTTTTCAGCAACGACGAGGACAAAGATCGAGGTTAGATGATCCAGTTCATTCAAGTGAGGACCAGCGATATTATTCCCGGGGAGCAACTGTCGTTCCCCGAAAAGTGGAACTTCGATAGTAAGTGGAGCCCGTTTCCTTAGCAATTTTCTGCATTTTCACTATACCTTGCATAATGTTCTTTCCTTTACTTGCAGCGGTCCTTTGGATTCCCCATGCGATCCCTGACCTCGAGGACTGGGTCCGGAAGCTAGTCGCTGCCTCATTGTATGACAAACGCAAGTGGAGTGTCTTGTCGAAGGGCAAGTGGGAAGCCAAACACCATGGTAAAATCTTTGATACTTCCTTCTTTATTGGAGAGTTTTCCTTCCTCATACTTAATTTTCATCTGTGCAGGCATTGGGGACTTTTCCTAAATGAGGACGTCCCCTTCTAATGAAAAGATCAAGTCCTCGACTCAAAAACCAAAGAAAGATAATAAGAGAAAAAGGGCTTCGAAGCCCGAAGGCCCCCAGAACAAAGCGGGCCCTATTCGGAAACGCAGGAGGGATGCTATTCCCGTGGACATAGACTTATTCCATCAGTTCCTGGATGAGAAGGACGATGAGGGATTCGGCGCAGGTGGCCCGAGCCGAAAAGCCGGTCGAGGACATTAAACCCTCCGAGCCGGAGACCCTACTTCGAGGAGAGGAAACCTCGAAGGAATGAAAAGGAAAAGCTCTCGGATCACCCGAGGTTACGATTATTCCTCGGCCTTCGATAAGCACACTAAAGAAAATAGATTCTCAGATCCCCATGACTGAACAGAGCGCCTCGAGGGACCTGCCTGGGGTCGTGACAATGGGTCATTCCCTATCGTTACCGTCTTACTCCGAGGAAGCCATAAGGGATGCTCGGTCCTTGAGAACGTCTGACTTGGGCGGAGTCCCTAGTGAAGACGATCCTTTACAGGGTTGTTTTACTGGGGTCAATGATGCCGACCTCATCGACGAGTCTTCCATCTTCGAAGAGGCTCGATGTCTCTTCTCTAAGGTAAGCTTTGACTTCTTAACATTACAGTTTCCTTTTTCCCACCTTACTTTAACTGACAACTCCTTTTCTTTGTAGGTTTTTGCTAAGTTCAAGGCCGGTCTGACCCAGTGCGAGGCTGAGCTGAATAAGTCTTTGGGTGAAGGGAAGACCTTGAGGATCCTTTATGATCAAAAGGAGGAGGAGCTCGAAATTATTCGGGCAGAGTTGACCAAGGCTCGAGAATATGAGGTAGAGCTGGACAAGCAAGTAACTATAGTTTTGAAAGAGTACGAACTTCATGTCCTGACTGTGGAAGCTAACACTTCGATGTCTTAGTTGAAGTAGAAGGTGGAGATGATGTGTCAGCTTCAAGGCGAGGTTGATCGAGTTAATGCCGAGTGAAACCAATGGAAGGAAAAGATGGACCGCCTTGCTGGGAAGGAAGCTGCACAAACCTAACTGGCAGCGGCCGAGGCTCAGCTCAGGAATGCCAAAGAGAGTAGTTCAGCCCCAAGCCGAAAAGATCACCGATCTCGAGGCCAAACTTTCCAAAATCGAAGCCGAGGTTTCTGAAGCTAGGGGCGAGGTCAAGAAGACTCAGATTACGACTGGTAAAACTATTTTCGTGTATTTAAGGGACACCGAGGTTGCTCAAATGGAGCTGAGGAAAGCTGTCGAACGAGAAAAGAAAACCAATGACTTGTCCAGGTTCTGATCTCAGAGAGAGAACCTCGAGGAGATTCATGCTAGAGGCTTCGACTTCACTGAAGAGATTGCTCAAGCAAAGGCGGATGAAACCGATGCCAGATTTCTTATCTCCTCCTCTGATGATGATAACGATGGTGAAGGAAACCAAGGCGGATCCGATAATTAAGAAGGGCCCGAAGCAGAACCCACTCTCGATAAAGAAGCTTCCCTCGAGGGAGAAGCCGTTCCCGAGGCAGAAGCTGCTCCGGAAGAAGGAGCCGCTCCCGAGGTGTAGATAGGAATTTTTTCTTTCCTTTATGTATTTTCTCTTTTTTTGAACCCTTGTACATATCACTTTTTTGGATATATAAAAGAAAATTTTCTTTTGAATTCCTTCTCAATATTTCTTTCTTTACAATATTTTCAATAATTTCATTTTTTGAATGGTGTATTCGAGATTCTGCCTCGGATGGTTTCTTTGAAGTTGCCGTGGTTGGGATGGAATAAGGTTCGAACCTTCATGGCATATGCCCTTTGTGTTGAATGACAGGTCTTCGATCCGTAATCAAAATGTTTGTTTGGGCTCGGGCTAATCGAACCTTTGGGTTCGGATGGGGTGAGAACGAAGTCTTGAGCCCTTAGTGTATCGGCCCTTAGGCTCTTTTAAGTTGGGCCATTATGGCCTCTAAGAGATGGCTATTTATTTCCCCTTTTCGGCTAAAAAGACTTAGTGAAATTTTTATGTTTGTACCTTGGCACGCATCTTTTAACCATTGGATTTTTTCGATGGTTTAGTGTCGATCGGAACCCCCTTTTGTTTCTAATGCCTTAGCACAAGTTTGTGTGTAGGTAGTTTTGATACCTCTTGAGGTTTTCTCGAGGGCTGATTTTATCGAAGCCCTTTGATTATTTTGCCGAGGGTAGCCTTTATTTAACCGTTTATTTCGAAGTATATGAAGGCCTTTAGTTCATAGCAGAAGTCAAACGTCTCTGAACCGCGTCATTTTTGCCATAACCTTTTCATATGACCGTAGTCCTTAATATGGTTGTAGCCTTCGGTCATGTCTCTTGGACTTGTCTCCCGATAGCATTTCGAACTTGTTCGAAATGTTAGTCCTCGAGTGAGATGGCCTTGGCCTTTACGTCGAGGGATGCCTCTTTGAGGTCTTAAGAGTTTGAGTTTATATAACTCGAATGTGTTGACTGCCGATGACAGTCCCCAAGTAGCCGAGGTGTATTTGTGTTTTGGCTCTTCAGCCTTTTCTCATATAGAATCATAAGTATGAAGCTCGTACAATAGCAAATTTTTTCAAGACACAAAGTGTTTAACATAGAAAATATGCTTCTTTAAATAACTCATACATGCGTACATGTTGTGCCGTCGGGGCTCGGTTATTCTATATGGACACGGTTCCTTTGACCGTTTGGCCCATTACAATGTTTTCCTGTCAAGACCCTCATAGGCGTGAAGTATTTTCCTTGAAATGTTAGTTCCCAAGGGTGATGCCCCTCAGTATTCGATGTTGATTTAAAAGAAGCCTTGGATACTGTTGAATTTTCCTTAGGTAGCACATAGTTGTTGCCTCGTTAAAAACCTCGTCGAAAAAACCCATTTGGGATAAAACCCGATCTAAGGAAAAAAGAGTGCAACGCATGCTTTAAAACCTAAGGTCTTCGCGTAGAAAGGTGTCTCGACGTCTTCGATCGAATGCCTGCAATGAGTTAGTCTTGAATACGAATGGAAAAAGGATAAGATCATACCTTAGCAATAATATCGTTTGAGCAGTGATACATTCCAATTGTTTGACAATTGCTCGCCTTCCATAGTGCTAAGTTTGTAAGATCATTTTCCAACTAGTCCGATGACTCGATATGGTCTTTCCCAGTTTGGCCTGGTTTCCCTTCGTTCGAGTCTTGAGTATTGAGGGTGACTTTCCTTATAACTAAGTCCCCGACTCCGAAGTGACGAAGGCTGGATCTCCTGTTATAATACCTCTCGATCCTTTTTTTCGGCCATTCGAACAAGCGCAACTTATCGTTTTTCATCAAATAGCTCGAGGCTAGTATTCATAGCCTCGTGATTTGATTCCTCGGTTGGATGCTGAAACCTAACGCTAGATTCCCCAACCTTGACTGGAATTAATGCTTTGGAACCATACACCAAAGAGAACGGAGTTTCTCTCGTGCTGGACTTTGATGACGTTCGATATGCCCAAAGGACCTCGGGTAAAACCTCTCTCCATTTCCCTTTAGCGTCACTCAACCTTTTCTTCAAGTTTTGAATAATAGTCTTGTTTGTGGACTCGGCCTGGCCGTTAGCGCTTGGGTGATATGGCGTCGATAAGATCCTCTTTATTTTGTGTTCTTCGAGGAACTTTGTTACCTTGCTGCCGATGAATTGCTTCCTTTTATCGCATACGATTTCAGCGGGTATCCCAAACCGACACACGATGTGATCCCATATGAAGTCGACTTCTTTTTCTCTTACTTTCTCGAAGGCCTGCGCTTCCACCCATTTGGAAAATCAGTCAATCATAAACAAAATGAGTTTAGCTTTACCTGGTGCTGTTGGTAGGGGGCCGACGATGTCCATCCGCTATTTCATGAATGGTCACGGGGATAGGACTGAATGGAGTTATTCACCAGGCTGATGAATCATCAGTGCAAACCTTTGGCATTTGTTGCTTTTTCGAACAAACTCCTTAGCGTCTTTCTCCATACTATCCCAGACATACCCAGCTCTAATAATTTTGTGAATCTAAGAGTCAGCACCAGAGTGGTTCCCACAAGTGCCTTCGTGGATTTCTCGTAAACATAATTGGTGTCCCCCGGTCCTAAGCATGCGGCCAATGGTCCATCAAAGGTCCTCCTATACAACGTTCCATTCTCATCTAATGTGAATCGTGATGTTTTAGCTCGAAGGGATCTCGACTCTTTAGGGTCCGGAGAGAGCTTTCTGTGCTTCAAATACTCAACGTATTTATTCCTGCAATCCCAAGTCAAACTTGTAGAGTTTATCTCAGCATGACCTTCCTCGACCACAGACCTTGACAACTGGACAACAGTCCCCGGGACAACATCATCTTCTTTGACTGATGAATCCAAATTCGTAAGAGCGTCGGCCTTAGAGTTTTGTTCCCGAGGTATATGGTCCAACGTCCACTCCTTGAAGGGTGCAATGTAACCTGTAACTTGTATAAATACCTTTGCATTCTATCTTCTCGAACCTCGATGCCTTTGTTTACTTGGTTCACCACCAACAAAGAGTCATACTTGACCTAGATGACCTCTTCTCCCAGGCTTTTGGCTAATTCGAGACCTGCAATCATGGCCTCGTACTCGTCCTCATTGTTAGTTAGCCTAGAATTTTTGATAGATTGTCTAATAGTGCTACCATAGGTGGTCTCAAAACAATGACGATCCCGGACCCTTTCACATTCGAGGCACTGTCTATGAAGAGGTTCCATACCCCTGATGATGTACCCAACTTTAGTAGAAGTTCCTTTTCTACTTCGGGTACGAGGGTAGGTGCAAAGTCAGCCACGAAGTCTACTAGAATTTGAGACTTGATAGCCGTTCGGGGTTGATATTCAATATCGTATCCACTGAGTTCGATGGCCCATTTGGCCAATCCGCCCGACATCTCGGGCTTGTGCAAAACATTTCGAATTGGATAAGTAGTTAACATACATATGGGGTGACATTGGAAATATGGCTTCAATTTTCTAGATGTGCTTATTAATGCAAGTGCTAACTTCTATAAGTGAATATACCTGGTTTCAGCATCTCCTTAGGTTCGACTTACATAATAAGCGGGAAACTACCGCTACCTCGGACACTGTCAAGTATAAGTATAGTTCTCATCCGCCTTCGGAGTGTGAAGCATAGGTGGGAATGATAGGTACCACTTTATTTCATCCAACGCTTGCTGACATTCCGGAGTCCATGCAAAATCATTCTTCTTTTTGACTAAGGCAAAGAACCTGTGACTCCGATCTGAAGATCTCGAGATAAATCGGTCCAAAGCAGTTATCCGCCCGATTAGCCCTTGTACAGCTTTCACACTGTCCACGACGTTGATCTCTTTGATGGCTTTAATTTTGTCGGGGTTAATCTCGATCCCCCTATTTGACACCATGAAACCCAGGAACTTGCCCGAGCCAACTTCGAAGGCACATTTCTCGGGGTTGAGTTTCATGTTGTATTTTCTCAAAACCTCGAACGTTGCATGCAAATGAGTCAAATGGTCCTCTGCGCGCAGGGACTTAACCATCATGTCGTCAATGTAAACTTCCATTGATTTTCCTATCTGTTGCTCGAACATTTTATTAACTAGGCGTTGGTTTGTAGCTCCCGCATTTTTTATCCTGAAGGGTATTACATTGTAACAATATGTTCCATACTTGGTGATAAATGAGGTATTTTCCCGGTCTTCTAGGTTCATTTGAATTTGATTGTACCCGGAGTAGGCATCGAGAAAGGTAAGTATCTCTTGGCCGGCTGTTGCGTCGATCATACGATCGATGTTAGGCAGTGGAAAAGAGTCTTTAGGGAATGCCTTGTTCAAATCCTTGTAATCTACGCACATCCTAAGTTTGTTTCCTTTTTTAGGAATTATGACCACATTTGCTAACCATTCAGGGTATTTCACTTCCCTAATGGACCCTATTTTGAGAGGTTTAGTTACCTCTTCCTTTATGAACACATGCTTTACCTCGGACTGGGGCCTTCTCTTTTACATCACCGGTTTAAACTGGGGTCGAGACTTAGCCGATGTGTTGTTATCTCTGGTGGATCCCTGTCATGTCTAAATGGGACCAAGAAAAACAATCTATGTTATTGATAAGAAATTGAATGAGTTTTTTCCTGAGTTCGGGGGTTAATCCCGTTCCCAGGTATACCTTCCGTTTGAGAAGATGCTCCATCAATATCACCATTGACTTTGTTGCATCTGATTCCTCGGGAACGACTAAAGCTCAAGGGGTAAGGAAATCCCCTTCCTCGTCCTCGATTACCTGTTCCTCGGGCTCGATCGAGGCTGGGGATGGTGATTGCTATTTAGCCAACTGCTTGTCTTTGATGTTCATTTTTTTGAAGTCGGAGGTGCTGGTGTCAAATCATGAACTGCAAACATTTCCTTTACTGTTTGTTGCTCCCCGTAAACTGTTTTCACACTATCTTTGTTGGAAACTTCATCATTTGGTGAAGGGTCAATGGTACCGCCCTCATGTTATAGATCCACGGCCTCTCAAGCAATGCATTGTACCTCTTTTCACCTTCGATGACATGAAATTTTGTGTCCTGTATGGTCCTGACTACGTTTACTGGTAGGATTATCTCTCCCTTTGTTGTTTCACTAGCCATGTTGAAGCCGTTTAGGACTCTTGATGCAGGTACAATTTGATCTAGCAGTCCGAGCTGCTCTACGACCCTCAACCTGATTATGTTTGCCGAGCTACCTGGATCTACAAGAACATGTTTAACTTGAATTTTATTTAGTAAAATAGAAATTACCAGGGCATTGTTGTGCGTCTGAGAGATGCCTTCTATTTCCTCATCGTTCAATGTAAGGGTGCCTTCGGGCATGTAATCTCGAGTCTGTTTCTCTCTTGTACTCGACACTTTGGTGCGTTTGAAAATAGGTCCCTGTGGGATGTCGACCCCACCAATGATCATGTGGATGATATGTAGAGGTTCCTCTTGCTCATTCTTTCTATTGTCGTCTCTTTATTTGAAGTGATTTTTCGCCCTGTCACTGAAGAATTCTCGAAGGTGACCTTTGTTGAACAACCGAGCTACCTCTTCTCTCAACTATCTGCATTCCTCGGTCCTATGGCCATGTGTACCATGATACTTACACATCAAGTTAGGATTCCTTTGAGAAGGGTCAATTTGTATAGGTTTGGGCCACCTGGTGTCTTCAATCCTTCCAATGGCCGAAATGATACCCGAGGCATCGACGCTGAAGTTATACTCTGATAATCGAGGTGCTTATGCAGGATCAGTGTACTTGTCAAATCAATTCTCACTCATGCGTCCCCGGGAGTTTTGCACTCGATCAATTCTTCGATCATTCCGGGGGGATTGCATCCCGAACTGTTGTTTCTTCGATCTGCGACATAGGCTGGTATCATTCTCTGTTTGACCTTTGTTCTGTATCAATATCCCTCGAGGCCTTTATCGCCAATCTGTTTGGGTGAACTGACCCTGAGGGGGCTCCCAATTGGTCATCCTCGACCCTGATCTTTGGTAGCGACTATGCACGTCCGCCCATGTAACCGCAGGGTATTCAACCAGATTTTGCTTCAATTCACATGATTCTACTTAACTTCGTTCATTCAACTCTTGTGTGAAAGCTTGAACGGCCCAATCATCGGAGACCGGTGGTAACTCCATTCATTCCATCTGAAATCGAGACATGAACTCCCTCAACATTTTGTTGTCCTTTGTTTAATCTTGAAGACGTTCGATTTCCTTGTTGCAACCTTTATATCACCAGCATGTGCCTTTACAAATGAATTTTCCAACATAGCGAACGAATCGATAGAGTTCGGGGGCAAGTTGTGATACCAAATAATTGCTCCCTTAGATAAAGTTTCCCCAAATTTTTTCAGGAAAAGGGACTCGATCTCATCATCCTCTAAGTCGTTTTCCTTTATACCGCATGTGTATGTAGTGATGTGTTCATTAGGATCGGTGTCTCATTGTAATTAAGTATGTCCAGAAAACATGGAACTTCTTTGGAATAGGCTTCAGGGTCGCACTCGGGGGAAAAGGCTTTTGCACGAACTTTTTTGAATCCAAACCCTACAAAATCGGAGGTGCCCCTTGTATTTGATCGACTCGGGAGTTGTACGTCTCTACCTTTTTGTCATTATCTTCGATCCTCTTTTCTCCTGACTCGATCCTTTTGGTGAGCTCTTCGAGCATTTTCATGATTGTAGGGTCAGTCCTTGATCCATTATCATTCTACCTTTCCAGCACCAGCTCAGTACGACGAGTGGTTTCTGGCTCAACCACGCTCGGAATGTTTTGTTGACTTTGTAGCTGAGCGATAGCAATCTGCTGAGCTTGTATCATTTCTAATATTATTTGGAGGCAAACTCCCCCATCTCCTAAACCCTGTGTTCCTTGACCACTAGGTTGGACCTCCATACATACACTTCCTCCAATACCTGCACCTAAGTCCGCATTTAGAGCAATGCGCGAACCAACATCGACTGGCTCTGCAATTGGCGCTACCCCGGGGTTAAGCGGTGGTACACCGGCCCCTGAAGCAACTACATTATCATTTTCCCCATGAAATCCGAGACCATCACTGCCATCTACGGTTGTGTTTTGCGAGTTCGACATGTTTCAACCTGAAAACAAAGAATCTTTGACAAGAACAAGTGTGAAAATAACGTGCGTATCAAAATCATCACTGGAATAATCACTATTATCTTTAGCCCCACAGTGGGCGCCAAACTGTTTACCCTAAAATTTGAGTAACAATTAAATTTATATCGTGATCTTAAAGATATGTGATTTAGTCCAATACTAATTGATAAACGAGAAGATAAATGGATAAGCTAAGTGAACAAGTTAAATCAAACCAGTGTATGAGCGCCTCGACCTCGAGCTATGATGACCTCGAGGAACACTAGTATGAACAGTAAAGTAAAGGAAGGATAATAAAGTTAGGGAACAATTCTGAGAGATGAATGAAAAGCAAGATTGTATATTCTTTGTCAATGATTGATGATCCCTCAAAATGAATAGGCTCCCCTTATAGGTTCCTTTCTTTCTATTTTGTCTTCAAAATCCATTTTTTGTTTTAGATTTCTGAAATAAATAGGAAATAGCTGATTAAACAATGAAAACAAATTTTTTTTTAACTTTATTCCTTAATTGAGTATAGAACGATTTAGTTACAAGAGTTCAATTCGAGGAAAGCATAAAATATAGGAAAGTCCCAGGTTAAATAAAAAAAACTAAGACTCTAAACTCAAATCTAAAATAATGAACCTTCAACTTCAAATTCCTATTTGAACAACTTTTTATTGTTATTGATCCATTTGAATCATTACTCAACTAAAATAGCTTCCTCAATCTCGACGATTGCTTATTCATAGGCTATTATGAGTTCAAGACAGGCCGCTATGGTGAAATTGGTAGACACGCTGCTCTTAGGAAGCAGTGCTAATGCATCTCGGTTCGAGTCCGAGTGGCGGCATACCGTCTTCTAAAAAGGATANTAGGGCTAAAGAGAGAGCCAAAAAAAGATCTTTTATGTATAATCCTGCATAATCTCGAATGTTATCAGTTCCAGTACAATAATACAATTTTTTTTTTAGATTTCTATTTATAAAACTAAAAAGTTTGGTTATCTATTCAAACAAGATATACAAATTACTAATAGATTGAATGAAATCTCAAAGAATCGTTCGACTCTTTGACAACATGAGAAAACCAAAAGCTCTACCCTCCATCTCTATCTATCCAAGGGATGGAAGGGCAGAGGCCTTTGGTGTCCCCTCCAGTCAAAATTGGGGCCTCACAATCACTAGCCAATATGCTTTTCTCTCATGCCTTCCTTTTCATACATCACACTAGATAGATATCATATTCATGGAATACGATTCACTTTCAAGATGCCTTGGTGGTGAAATGGTAGACACGCGAGACTCAAAATCTCGTGCTAAATAAGGCAATATGAATGTTCTATCATGTTCCGTCAATACTCTAAAGGGGTTATATGATATATCCTCCAAATTACTGGTATGTCTATCGAAATTGTGAGCATCAACATGTAGGTTCCAGATCCAAGTGGTAGTATCAGGCCCTTTAGCTATTGTTCTTGAGAAATGACCCGGTCTGGCCCATTCCTCGAACGAAGTTTTTACGGGATCCCTATCTACCAAAATTTTAACTTCTAGTTCCGGCGAACGAATAATCATTGAGTCCTCCTCTTTTCGGACAACACATACAAAGAGACCTGCCAACAGTCAAATAATTAGGTTAAGCCACTATAGTTGTTCGGAACCCACAAACCATTCCCAACAGGGGTCAGAATTTCTTCGAATATGTTCTTGAATTTATTCGAGACTTTAGGAAATTATAGCTATCCTTGGATTGGACGAATTATCCGAAGAGGATCGTTTACTCGTAGCAAGAGCGCGAAAAATTGAGCGTTTCTTATATAATAGGGGAGTCCTAAATAAGGTACATTTCCAATTCTAGAAAGGAATCTAATTTGTCAGCTGTCTAACCGCCTCGTACAAATTCGTACAAATCTGTTCCGAAATTTATGCATTGATCTTTATGCCATTGCGGGAATCTTGCCCATTCTGTTACTAACCCACAACGGCATTATCTCGAGTTAGGTCATACCCGACCCTGGTATTGTGCGCTTCTGAGATTGAGCCCTTCAATCCTTCACCAGGCTCGGGCTCGATCTACCGAGCTCGCTTGGTCCATTTTGAACTCGGTCTCGGAGTGAATCCTTGACCTCATGAAATCGGAAGCCCGATTTCGACCGTATAAAATAAGAAAACTTCTAGTGAAATGGTGAGGGGTTCAAAATTTACTTTAGAACATCAATATGGACCAATATCAGTACTCCAACAATAATATTATAGTACTTTTTTTTCGAATTTATATAAATTTCTAACTCCTCACTATCGTTTTGCACTATGCTATAAGTATTATTTGGTCTTCCTATCTCGATTTTATAACGATCTTCGGGAATTCGTTGAACTTTCTCTTGTTTTCCTTCAGATCGATGGCCACCTTTAAACTTCTTCCTTTCCGGTTGGTGGCTCGAACTTGCCTTTAATTTTCGTTTAACTTTATGATTTCTTTCTTATACTTTCTCTGTTTTAATTTATGTGAACTCATTTGATTGGGCACGAAGTTTAATAAAAAAAGAAGACTTTTGAACTTATGGTATAAAATGAGGCATATATATTTTGTGTGGTTATAAATCATTGAATAAAGGTAAATTGTTTCTAAATAAGAAAAGGGATCATTCTTTTTAGCACATACTAAAAAGGAAATAGGTTCACATAAATTGAAACGGAGGGAGTATTTAATTTTGTCACGATCCAAAACTACGTGACCAACAACCAGCACACCATCAAACTCGGGTGAACCAAATCGTACAAGAATGCCCATCTATATGCAAAATACATATATGCGGAAGCCTTTTTGAAAACACAATCATTTTAAATGATTCAAACCATAAATGAAATGAAATCTTTAAGTCCATCATTTTTCAATAATTGAAAAATACAAAAGAAAATTATATTTCTTTCATGCATGCCATGCAAATATCTATAGATTACAACTCCAAAAGAATAACAACAATCTATGAAATCTCTAATACACAAGGATAAGTTAAAATACTTGGGACAGACCCAACCAAAAGTAAGTAAGATCAGCACAAAGGTTACCACGAAATAGAAGTGGTGTCTTGCTATATGCCTCGGAAAGAGAGTTGTAACGACCCGACCGGTCGTTTTGCGTTATTGGACCCCATTCCCCTAAATGAAACTTCCCATAACGGCTTATTGTGATTTATGACTTGCGGGGGCGGGTGTTACGGGATTCAGAAGTGTTTAGAGCAATATTGGAACACTTGGTTCCTTCAGGTTGGCCTTTAAGGCAGAGTTTGACTTCGGTTAACATTTTTAATAAACAACCTCAGAATCGAGTTTTGACGGTTCCAGTAGCTTTGTATGATGATTTCGGAATTGAGCGTATGTTCGGAATGGGTTTCGGATGACCCGGGAGCGTTTCGACGCCCAATATTGAAATAAGAGTTCCTTAAGTTCCTATTGTGGTTTGGGACGTGTTTTTGTGTTATCGAGGTCCGAACGGATTCCGAGACCAGAATAGTTCCGTTATGTCATTTATGACTTGCCTGCAAAATTTGGTGTCATTCTGAGTAGTATAGGTCAGTTCGGCGCGTTGTTAGCGAGTCAAGAAAACTTAAAGTTCCTAAGTTTGGTTCTAGGGGTTTTAAGGTGTGATTTTGAGTTTTAGCGTTGTTGCGGGTGTTCCTAAGGCTCGAGCGAGTCCGTATTATGATATGGGACTTGTTGGTATATTTGGATGGGGGCTCGGGTGGGCCTAGGTGCCTCTAGGGCACCAAATGAGGCCAAAAACTAGTTGAAGCAGTTGCTGGTGCACCTGATCTGGTATGACCGCAGGTGCTGTTTCCCAGTCGCAGGTGCGAGACCGCTCCTGCGGTCCAGCCCTCGTAGGTGCGAACCCCAGGTGGGTTTCCCAGTTCTTTCAGGTGCAGGCTCCTTACCACAGGAGCAGACCCCGGACCGCAGGTGCGAGCCTAGGCCCTTGTCCCATTTTCCGCAGGTGCGAGCTATTGCTCGCAGGTGCGAGACCACAGGTGCGAGACCGCAGGTGCGATTGTCGAGTCGCAGGTGCGGAAACCCCTGTAGGCAGTAAGGTCTTTAAGTGCGAATTATCCCACTTTCACTCCATTTTCTTCCACCATAGACGAGTTTGAGAGCTTGGAAAAAAGCCCCACGACCCAGCCACTGTGAGGTAAGTAAATTCTACCCTAAAGTTAGTTAATGCATGAATTCCTAGTTGAGTTTAACTACCTAATTAGTGAAAAATTAAGGAATTGGGTAGTAACCTAGGGCTTTTGAGAATTTAGAGAATTACCTGTGAATTGGCTATGAAATCATACAAAAATCATATATTAATGATCCTTAGGTTATGGGTGAGTGTTTCCATCAAGAATTTTTGAAATCCGAGCATGCGGGCCCGAGGTTGGACTTTGGAATTTCTTCAAAAATGATGAATTTGACTAAATAATAGGAGAATTCCATGCTTTGAGTATAATTTGATATATTTACGTAACGTTTGGTTATCTTCGAGTCCTTTGGGTGATGAGTTCGGAGTTTGGGGCGCATTCTTGACCCGGGGAGTAGGTGTGATGCGAGGTGAGTCTCCTTTCTAACCTTGTAAGAGGGAATTGTCCCCGTAGGTGTTTTAAATGCTATGTGTGATAATTGTTGGGGCTACGTACGTACAAAGTGACGAGAGTCCGTATGTAGCGGCTATTATTATTATGTCTGGGTATTTAGGTCCACATCATGCCTTGTGTTTTACTTGAAATGAACTATATGCTTAATAAATTAAATGTTACATGCGGCTTATTTCCCTGAGATCATGGAATTTGAGAAAATTTGTAAGGAATTGTTTACTGAAAAGTAATTTAAAAAGGAATATTGTGTGTGCATGTGACCGCTTCGCAATTTACATTCCGCGAGCGGAGTGTGATTTTCCCCAATCTTATGGGAGCGAGCCGTACGCCACGGCGGATTAGAAGATGCACTTATGGTTCGGGACGTTCGATCCTCGGTAGTGCATAGAGATGATTAGTTGTTGCAAAGATGCACTTATGGTTCGGGCCGTTCAATCCTCGGCAGTGCATAGATGTGAGTACTTTATGGTAAGGTGCACTTATGGTTCGGGCCGCTCGACCCTCGGCAGTGCACGGATACGACTATCTTATGGCTCTGGCCGGTTGTCCTTATCCTGTATGCGCATGATTTATTTGTTACTAAATTCATGGACATTGATTTGACAGATATTTGGGGGAAGGTGAAGTAGTAATTGCTTATTTATTTCCAGTACTTCCTTGTAGTTCAGTGCCTTATATATATTTGCTTCTTCACTGCCTTTACATGCCTACCGTTTTCATCATATTCTGTTAAATTATATTGTTGGACCTCAATGAGTGTCAAGTCGACCTTTCGTCACTACCTCTTCGAGGTTAGGCGGGATACTCACTGGGTACATATATATTTATGTACTCATGCTACGCTTCTGTACTTAATTGTACAAGTTATGAGGCTGGTGCACCTGGTTGTCAGACCGGAGCTTGATTTTGATTATAGAAGGACCTGACTTCACGGTGAGCTGCTTTCTCCTGGCGATCTCCGGCAGCACCATGGAGTTTCTTTTGCTTATTTCCCTTGTATTTCTTTCAGACAGTGGGATTGTATATTTTATCTTTTGTATTTTCTGTTAGTATGCCTGTAGGACTTGTGACACTAGTTCTTGGCACACACGTGATAGTTATTATGGATTACGGGGTTGTATATATATATATATATTGGCTCATGCCTCCTCATGGCCGCTTTTGATTACAAACTGGCTAATTATCCTTGTCGATTTATGTTTTAAGTTTTAAAAACTGAGTATATGTTGAACTATTTAATCTAATAAGAAAGAACCCTTAGTAAATTGAGTGTTGGCTTGCCTAACCCCGCTGTTGGGCTCCATCATGACCTAAGTTAGGATTTTGGGTCGTGACAACATGGTATCAAAGCTCTAGGTTCACGTAAGTGTCACGAGTCCCGGGCAAACCCAATAGAGTCTTGCGGATCGGTACGGAGACGTATGTACTTATCTTCATGAGGCTATACGGTGTTAGGAAAGCCTCTCCTTATTTTTATTCTATCGTGCAGTCGATGATTTACTAAATCTCATTCTACTATTCTCTCACAAATGGTGAGGACGTGTGCATCCGATGTTCCAGACCCAGGAGGGGCCGCTATCCCCGTTGTTCGAGGCCGTGGCAGAGATCGGGGGAGGGAACCAACCTGAGGTACGGGACGAGGGAGTCCCCGAGCTATCCCAGTTACACCACCACCAGAGGATCATACTATAGAGGATCAGGGTGAGGTGCCCCCAACAGGTCCTTCTCCAGTGGACTTTATGACGGCGCTAGACTTCCAGGAGATCATGGGCCGTATGATGCGGTTTATGGACATTATTTCTCAGGCTGGTTTATTTCCAGCAGATCCTGCCACATCTCAGGCGGGAGAGGGCCCATACTCCTACCGCCCATATAGCAGCATTACATCATACCCCAGGTACACTGCCCGTGGGTGAGGTCCAGCCTGTAGCAGCAGCACCTGAGCCCAGACCAGCTGCGAACGGTGATCCGCAGAAGTTATTGGATAGATGGACTCGATTGCACCCTACAGTCTTCGGGGGTGAGCGAGGCGAGGATGCCCAGGATTTTGTGGACAGGTGCAGGGACAGACTGCACAACATGAGGATACTAGAGTCCCATGGAATGGATTTCACTACCTTCCAGCTGGAGGGCAGAGCTCGTAGGTGGTGGCAGTCCTATATTCTCAGCAAGCCAGCAGATTCTCCTCCTGTCACTTGGGAGCAGTTCACGCAGATGTTTCTGGATAGTTATATCCCACCCTCTGAGAGGGAAGAGCTGCGGTATCAGTTTGAGTGGCAAGAGCAGGGACAGATGTTAGTGACAGATTATGAGGCCAGATTTTCAGAGTTGTATCACGATCCACTCATGATACTACCTACTGATGTAGAGAGGGTGCGTAGATTTGTGGTTGGGTTGCATCCAGGTATTAGGTCCACCATGGCCCGAAAGGTGGAGATGGGTACTCCTTATCAGCTCATGGTAGAGATTGCTCGCAGAATCGAGGGGTATCGGTCGAGGAGCAGGGAGCAGGGGAAGCAGGACAATAGGGCTAGATTCTCCGAAGATTTTAGAGGTGCCCCAGCTAGGGGCAGAGTTCAGTTTAGCAGTAGTCAGCCCAGCAGGCCTTCATATTCAGCACCTCCCCGAGGTGTTCCAGCGAGGCCTCATTTCAGCGCCATGCCAGAGCGTTCCTACCGTCCTCCAGCCATTCAGAGTTCACCCAGTGGTTATCCCAGTCATCCGAGATCCTCCGACCCCTACTTCAGTGCTATGCCATAGGGCCCACATCGCCCTCCGACCATTTAGAGTTCTTCTCCGGGGCAGCAGACTATGGTACCTGGGGGTTGTTGCGAGTGTGGGGAGCCAGGTCATATGAAGAGGTATTGTCCCAGGTTTCGGGGCATGGCCGTACAACAGGGTTATCAGCCGATGGGTCCGGCACCAGCAGTCCGGCCACCTAGAGGTGGAGGACAGGTCGGCAGGGGTCGTCTTAGAGGTGGAGGTCAGGCAGCTCCTGTTCACTCTGGTGGAGCTCAGTCTTCCGGTACTCCAGCTAGATTCTATGCCATTTTGGCCAGATCAGATGCAGTGGCCTCAGACGCCGTGATCACAGGTATTATCTCATTATGGGTAGAGAGGCTTCAGTGTTATTTGATCCAGGTTCCACATATTCATATGTTTCAGCATTATTTTCTCATTTTATGGATGCTCCTCGGGAGTCCTTGGGTTTTCCTATATATGTGTCCACTTGTGTGGGAGATTCTGTGGTGGTAGACCGGATCTATCGGTCTTGTGTGATCACCTTCTGTGGGTTCGAGACCAGAGCGGACCTTTTATTGCTTGACATGGTTGATTTTGAGGTTATTCTAGGCATGGATTGGATATCTCCTTATCATGCCGTGATATATTTCCATGCCAAGATAGTTACTTTAGCCATGCACGAGTCGCCTAGGCTGGAGTGGAGAGGTTCCTCAGTTAGTGCAGCCAGCCGGGTTATTTTTCATTCATGAAGGCTCCACATATGGTCGAGAAGGGTTGTCTGGCCTATCTTGCTTATGTGCGAGACACCACCGGGGAGTCTCCGACGATTGATTCAGTTCCAGTAGTTTGAGAGTTTGCTGATGTATTTCCTTCAGATCTTCCGGGCATGCCTCCAGTTCGTGATATTGATTTCTACATTGCTTTGGCTCCAGGAACCCAGCCTATATCTACTCCTACGTACCGTATGGATCCGAAAGAGTTGAAGGAGTTGAAGGAGCATCTTGAGGAGTTATTGGCTAAGGGGTTCACCAGACCGAGTGTATCACCGTGGGGTGCTCCAGTTCTATTCGTGAAGAAAAAGGATGGGTCCATGCGGATGTGTATTGATTACCGCCAGTCAAGTATCCTTTGTCGCGCATCGTTGATTTGTTTGACCAGTTGCGGGGTGCTAAGGTGTTTTCTAAGATTTATTTGAGATCGGGTTACCATCAGTTGAAGATTCGGGCCTCGGATGTTCCGAAGACTGCTTTCCGTACGAGATATGGCCACTATGAGTTCCTGGTGATGTCCTTTGGCTAGACTAATATCCCAACCGTATTTATGGACTTGATGAATAGGGTGTTCAGGCTATATATTGATTTTTTGTCATTGTCTTTATTGATGACATCTTGATTTAGTCAGGTAGCCTGGGAGAGCACGAGCAGCATTTGAAAGTTGTGCTCCAGACCTTGTAGGAACAGAAGCTATATGCTAAGTTCTCTAAGTGTGAGTTCTGGTTGGATTCCGTAGCATTCCTGGGGCATGTGGTATCCGTAGAGGGTATCAAGGTTGATCCTCAGAAGATCGAGGCAGTTCAGAGTTGTCCGCGTCCCACTTCAGCTACAGAGATCAGGAGCTTTTTGGGCCTAGCAGGCTATTATCGCCGGTTTGTGAAAGGGTTCTCTTCTATTGCAGCTCAATTGACTAGATTGACTCAGAATAAAGCCTCGTTTCGCTGGTCCGACGAGTGTGAGGCGAGCTTTCAAAAGCTCAAGGCAGTATTGACCTCAACACCAGTTCCGGTACTGCCTTCCGGTTCGGGGATGTATACAGAGTATTGTGACGCTTCGCGCGTTGGCTTGGGATGTGTGTTGATGCAGGAAGGCAGAGTTATTTCTTATTCTTCGCGCTAGCTGAAGTTTCATGAGAAGAATTATCTTGTGCAAGATTTAGAGTTGGCGGCGATTGTTCATTCTTTTAAGATTTGGAGGCACTACTTGTATGGGGTGTCCTGTGAGGTTTATACAGACCACCGCAACTTGCAACACTTTTTTAAGCAGAGGGACCTTAATTTGAGGCAGCGCAGGTGGCTTGAGTTGTTGAAGGATTATGATATCACCATTCTTTATCATTCGGGCAAGGAAAATGTGGTAGCAGATGCCTAGAGCAGGAAGGCGGAGAGTTTGGGTAGTTTGGATTATATTGCAGCAGAGGAGAGACCTCTAGCCTTGGACATTCAGTCCTTGGCTAATCGCCTGGTCAGATTAGACCTTTCAGAGCCTCGTCGAGTTTTAGCACATGTGGTTGCTCAGTCCTCGTTATTGGGGGAGATTAAGGACCGGCAGTTCGATGATCCGTGCTTAGCAGAGCTTCGGGAGACAGTGGTACAGGGTGGTGCCAAGGAGGTTACTATTGGCGAGGATGGTGTTCTGAGATTTCAGGGCCGTCTATGTGTTCCTAACGTTGATGGCCCGAGGGAGAGGATTCTAGAGGAGGCACACAGTTCTCGGTATTCTGTTCATCCTGGTGCTACGAAGATGTATCATGATTTAAAGCAGCATTACTGGTGGAGGCAGATAAAGAGGGACATTGTGGAGTATGTGACTAGGTGTCTTAATTGCCAGCAGGTGAAGTATGAGCACCAGAGGCCAGGAGGCCCACTTCAGCAGATGCTCATTCCTGAGTGGAAACTGGAGCACATCACTATGGACTTCGTGGTTGGGTTGCCTCGGACTTTGCGGAAGGTTGACGCGGTTTGGGTTATTGTGGATAGATTGACCAAATCGGCACATTTCATTCCTGTAGCTACTACATATACTTCTGAGAGGTTAACCCAGATCAACATTCGGGAGATAGTACGGTTCCATGGTGTGCTGGTGTCCATTATATCAGATCGAGGTCCTCATCTCACCTCGCACTTCTGTAGAGCATTGAACAGTGGGTTAGGCACCCAGATAGACCTCAGCACAACATTCCACCCTCAGACTGATGGCCAGTCGGAGCATACAGTTCAGATATTGGAGGACATGCTCATGGCATGCGTGATTGACTTCGGAGGTCAGTGGACCAGTTCTTGCCTTTGGCCGAGTTTTCTTACAATAATAGTTATCAGTCCAGCATAAAGATGGATCCATTTGAGGCTTTGTATGGTCGGCGATGTCGTTCCCCTATCGGGGTGTTTGAGCCTAGCGAGGCTAAGTTATATGGTACCGAGCTGGTGAGGGATGCTTTGGAGAGGGTGAAGTTGATTCAGGAGAGGATCTGCACAGCATAGTCCAGACAGAAGAGTTACGCGGATTAGAGGACACGTGATGTATCATTTATGGAGGGAGACAAGGTTCTGTTGAAGTTCTCGCCAATGAAGGGTATTATGAGGTTTGGGAAGAAGGGCAAGCTGAGCCCGAGGTTTATAAGTCCCTTCGAGGTGTAGAGGCGAGTTGGGGAGGTTGCTTGTGAGCTAGACTTACCTCCCAGTTTATCAGGAGTTCATCCGGTCTTTAATGTATCCATGCTCCGGAGGTACCACGCCGACTTCTCTCACGTGGTTAATTTCAGCACTATTCAGTTGGATGAGAGGTTGGGCTACGAGGAGGAGCCAATTGCTATTATTGATAGACATGATCACCAGTTGATATCCAAGAAAGTTTCTGCAGTGAAGGTCCAGTGGAGGGGCCAACCAGTCGAGGAAGCGACCTGGGAGTCCGAGGAGGACATGCAGAGCAGATATCCGCACTTATTCAGCACTTCAGGTATGATTCTAGACCCGTTCGAGGACAAATATTTGTTTAAGAGGTGGAGAATGTAACGACCCGACCGGTCGTTTTGCGTTATCGAATCTCGTTCCCCTAAATGAAACTTCCCATAGAGTCTTATTGTGATTTATGACTTGTTGGGGCGGGTGGTCCGGGATTCAGAAGTGTTTAGAGCAATATTGGAACACTTGGTTCCTTCAGGTTGGCCTTTAAGGCCAAGTTTGACTTCGGTCAATATTTTTAGTAAACGACCTTGGAATTGAGTTTTGACGGTTCCAGTAGCTTCGTATGATGATTTCGGAATTGGGTGTATGTTCGGAATGGGTTTCAAATGACCCGGGAGCGTTTCGGTGCCCAATATTGAAATAAGAGTTCCTTAAGTTCCTATTCTGGTTTGGGACGTGTTTTTGTGTTATCGACGTCCGAACGGAAATTCGAGACCGGGAATAGTTCTGTTATGTCATTTATGACTTGCCTGCAAAATTTGGTGTCATTCCAAGTAGTATAGGTCGGTTCGACGCGTTGTTAGCGAAGTCAAGAAAACTTAAAGTTCCTAAGTTTGGTTCTAGGGGTTTTAAGGTGTGATTTTGAATTTTAGCATTGTCGTGAGTGTTCCAAAGGCTTGAACGAGTCCGTAACGGGGGCTCGGGTAGGCCCAGGTGCCTCTTGGGCACCAAACGAGGCCAAAAACCAGCTGAAGCAGTTGCTGGTGCACCTGATCTGGTGTGACCGCAGGTGTGGTTGCCCAGTCGCACGTGCGAGACCAGTCCTGCGGTCCAGGCCTCGCAGGTGCGACCCCCAGGTGGGTTGCCCAGTTCTCGCAGGTGCAGACTCCTTCCCGCAGGAGCGGACTCCGGACCGCAGGTGCGAGCCCAAGCCTTTGTCCCATTTTCCACAGGGGCGAGCTATTGCTCGCAGGTGCGAGACCGCATGTTCGGTCGTCGAGTCGCAGGTGCGGAAACCCCTATAGGCAGTAAGGTCTTTAAGTGCGGGATTATCCCACTTTCACTCTATTTTCTTCCACCATATACGAGTTTGAGAGCTTGGAAAAGAGCCCCACGACCCAGCCACTGTGAGGTAAGTAAATTCTACCCTAATGTTAGTTAATTCATGAATTCCTAGTTGAGTTTAACTACATAATTAGTGAAAAATTAAGGAATTGGGTAGTAACCTAGGACTTTTGAGAATTTAGAGAATTACCTGTGAATTGTCTATGAAATCATACAAAAATCATATATTAATGATCCTTAGGTTATGGGTGTGTGTTTCCTTCAAGAATTTTTGAAATCCGAGCATGCGGGCCCGGGGTTGGATTTTCGGATTTCTTCAAGAATGATGAATTTGACTAAATAATAGGATAATTCCATGCTTTGAGTATAATTTGATATATTTACGTAATTTTTTGTTAGCTTCGAGTCCTTTGGGTGACGAGTTCGGAGTTTCGGGCGCATTCTTGACCGGGGGAGTAGGTGCGACGCGAGGTGAGTCTCCTTTCTAAGCTCGTAAGAGGGAATTGTCCCCGTAGGTGTTTTAAATGCTATGTGTGATAATTGTGGGGGCTACGTACATACAAAGTGACGAGAGTCCGTACATAGTGACTATTATTATTATGTCCGGGTAGTTAGGTTCACATCATGCCATGTGTTTTACTTGAAATTAACTATATGCTTAATAAATTAAATGTTACATGCTGTTTATTTTCCTGAGATCATGGAATTTGAGAAAATTTGTAAGAAATTGTTTACTGAAAAGTAATTTAAAAAGGAATATTGTGTGTGCATGTGACCGCTTCATAATTTACATTCCGCGAGCGGAGTGTGATTTCCCACACTCTTATTGGAGCGGGTCGTACGCCACGGCGGATTGGAAGATGCACTTATAGTTCGGGCCGTTCTATCCTCGGCAGTGCATAGAGATGATTACTTATGGCAAAGATGCACTTATGGTTCGGGCCGTTCGATCCTCGGCAGTGCATAGATGTGAGTACTTTATGGTAAGGTGCACTTATGGTTCGGGCCGCTCGACCCTCGGCAGTGCACAGATACGACTATCCTCTGGCTCAGGCCGGTTTTCCTTATCCTGTATGCGCATGATTTATTTGTTACTAAATTCATGGACATTGATTTGCCAGATATTTGGGGGAAGGTGAAGTACTAATTGTTTATTTATTTCCAGTACTTCCTTGGATTTCAGTGCCTTATATATATTTGCTGCTTTACTGCCTTTACATGTCTACCGTTTTCATCATATTCTATTAAATTATATTGTTGGAATTAGTGAGTGTCAAGTCGACCTCTTGTCACTACCTCTTCGAGGTTAGGCGGGATACTCACTGGGTACATATATATTTATGTACTCATGCTACCTTTTTGTACTTAATTGTACAAGTTCTGAGGCTGGTGCACCTGG
Source organism: Nicotiana paniculata (assembly GCA_005239505.1). Classification (NCBI taxonomy): domain Eukaryota; kingdom Viridiplantae; phylum Streptophyta; class Magnoliopsida; order Solanales; family Solanaceae; genus Nicotiana; species Nicotiana paniculata. The sequence continues at coordinate 34,736 of ML318260.1, forward strand.
TTGTCAGACCGGAGCTTGATTCTGATTATAGAAGGACCTGACTTCACGGTGAGCTGCTTTCTCCTAGCGATCTCTGGCAGCACCATGGAGTTTCTTTTGCTTATTTCCCTTCTATTTCTTTCAGACAGTGGGATTCTATATTATATCTTCTGTATTTTCTGTTAGTATGCCCATAGGACTTGTGACACTAGTTCCTGGCACACACTTGATAGTTATTATGGATTACGGGTCTGTATATATATATTGGCTCACGCCTCCTCATGACCGCTTTTGATTACAAACTGGCTAATTATCCTTGTCGATTTATGTTTTAAGTTTTAAACACTGCGTATATGTTAAAATGTTTAATCTAATAAGAAAGAACCCTTAGTAAATTGAGTGTTGGCTTGCCTGACCCCGCTTTTGGGCGCCATCACGACCTAAGTTAGAATTTTGGGGCGTGACAAGAGTCTTCCTAGATCCAACCACTCTTTGCGTACCACGTCTCATTCTGAAAACATGTAAAGCAAGTGGGAACCTAGAGAGAGGCCCATGAGGGCGGAGTAGACCACACCGACACTCAATAAGAGTTATAAGTTCTCTCTAGCTCAAGTCCGGGGACAAGGCTTTACAAAAATAATACAACCAACATTTGATATAAAACGATAACAATTATATCAATTCAGGTTTTTATCATTTCAAATGAAAAGACTTGAAACATACAAATCATGATAAAAACTTTGAAAACATTTATATCAACCATGATTCTAATAAGAATCATCCAAAACTATTTCGACTTCATTAAGTCATTGAAATCCCTTTCGGATCCTTGGGCCTAAACATAATAAATTTATCTTTTACCTTTTCAGTGAGAGTAATATACCATCACTGACACAAGAAGGTCAACTAGGGTATGTACCTAGCAGCAAGTATCATATACCGTATTTGCTCAGGTCGTATCAACGCAGTGTCATACGAATCGACTCGGCCATGCTATTAATAACACAAAATATCACCCTCTCAAGGAGGATACTCTACCATACTCTTTACCATGAAGTGGCCATCTACACCTACACAGGCACGTGTAGTTTCATGATGACGAACACAATATATCCGAAGTCAATAGGTGAACACAAGTAACTTCCAAAATATTTGATACCCAAAAATAGATTCATAGAAAATTGCCTCAAAGTATCTATTTTATCAAACCATGAAGTTTATAGTCAATCCAAACCATTTGAACAAAATCAAATAAAATTCTTTCTCATTTTATATTAAGCAATTAACAAAATGAGATTCAAATCCTTAAAGATTTAACAAGTGTTACGTTGAAATATAAAAAATTTAGAAATATTATATTTCATATTTTATAAAATAAGGTAATAATATAACTCAAATGTTTAACCTCTTTATCATCACATAAGATTTTTTTAATAAAACATATAACATTAGTCTCAAGTGTCATTTTACCAACCAATTTTTAAAACAAGAACTTTAGAAAATAACGTGACACTTCTTATGAAATATAATCTTTTAGTACATAGAGAAATCCACACCCGTTTGTCCTCACCAGTACATATAACATTAGTCTCAAGTGTCATTTTACCAACCATTTTTTAAAACAAGAATTTTAGAAAAGAACATGAAACTTCATATGCAATACAATATTTTAGTATATAGAGATATCCCCACCCGCTTGCTCTCACAAGTACGGACATGTGTGTACGTATATATATATATATATATATAAACTCATGTTTTAACCTAAATCATTCTCTTAGATAAAATCCCTCAAGAAAAGTAAGTTTAATCAACTTACCTCAAGTCCAAGCTTCAAACTAGTACTACGATGCTCCAACTTTGATTAAAATGCTCAAACACCGTCAACAAGTCGATATATGAATTTATGAGTTCACATATATCTTCAACGCATCACAACAATACCAATTAAACCAACTAAGTGCCTATCACTTAGGTCAAACTTTACTACTTTCACGAAAATTCTTATTTGACGGTCAATCCTTGAATGCCAAGTCAAATTCATCCATTAAATGTGTTATGGAATCTAGTAAATTAGGGTTCATCTGTTTCACTTTTTCAACTACGTTTCCAACTTATAAGTAATATTAAAACACTCCTTTATACTCCATAAATAGGTTTCAAGCGGTGGGAGTTACCTTTGGAAGCAAACCTAGAAAATCCCTCTTTTGGTGTTTTGGCCGATTTGATGAAATCTAGCAAACCCAAGCATGTTTCAATGTTAATACTAGTGTTTCTAAATATTAATTAGCATAAAATATGGATAAAAACTCACCTTGGATTGTATGGAATGCCCATGGCAGAGAACTTCTCTCTCTAGAACCCCCAAAACCTTCAAAATCCTCTTCCTTTCTCTCTCCCCGAACTCCCTCTATTTTATATCCCAAGGGTCTACGTGGATGGCCTGCATTGTCCACGTAACTTGTCCACACAGATTGATCTCTCTCTTTTCCTCTTCTTCCTTTCTTTTGGGATGGGCCACGTAGCCTGCATGGTCCACGCATGGCTTCAGTGGGTTTTCTAATCTTCTTTATTCAACTTTCCATAGTTATTTCCTTAGATACTTAACTTAGGGACCTCCGGCCCTCATGACATTCATTCTCAAGTATTGTGATGATCTTGATACCCTTTTGTGGGCCTACACATACTTCAAGGTCGCGCTAATTATTCTCGTATGCTCCAATTCGGCTAAATCTTGTTAGACTATTTATGAGACTTTATAATCTCCCCCACTTAGAATTCACCCTCTAATGTCTATCCAAATTCTTAATCATGTTTATATATCCATCATAACCTTTCTAGACCTTTGCACCAAATAGCCTCTTATTACTCATTATTTTGGCTACCTCTAAATTTTCAAATATTCAACATAGTTGCCTTTATAAATAGGACCATCTGAATATGTCCACATGTCATCCATCCACACGAATACAATATATATAAATCATGGCATCCCCATACGGCTCGCATTTAACACAATGCACTTTTATATACCAATAAAAGCTTAATACACTCAACTTGCAACGATCAGACTGGTCGTTTTGATTTCTAGATCCTCGTTCTCCTATTTAAGACTTATTGTATGTGCTTTTACTGTTTTATGACTTGCAGGGATGATTGGTTTAGTTCTGGAAAGGTTCGGATTGTATTAAAAATACCTAGTTATATAATAGTGGCCTAAGGTGGCCAAGTTTGACTTGAGTTAACACTTTGAGTAAACGACCTTGAACCCGGAATTTGAAATTTTAATAGGTTCGTATGATGATTTTGGAGTTGGACGTGTGTTCGGATCGAGATTCGGGTGATCCGGTAGCGTTTCACTGCTTATTATTGAAAGTTAGCATCTTGAAGGTTTTAGAGTTTCCTAAGTTTGGTTTGAAGTAGAATTTGGTGTTATCGATGTCCAATTGGTTATATTCTGAGCCTTGGAATAGGTTGGTATGGTGATTTGTGACTTGTGCATAAAATTTGGTGTCATTCCGAGTTATCTATGTATGATTTGTCGCGTTTGGAGCTAGTTGAAGAAGTATGAAGTTCAAATTGATTAATTTGGTTTGAGGGTACGATTCTTTGTTTCGATGTCATTTTATGTGTTCTGAGACTTCGAGCAGGTCCACATTATGTTTATGGACTTGTTGATTCATTTACACGGGGTCCCGCATGGCTTGAGTGTGTTACGGACCACCCGGAGCTAAGTGCATTATGGCATATTTCTAGTGCTGGTTTCCTTCTTTAGGAACGGGGAGGGTGTCTCATGTTCGCGATGAAGGATTTGGCCTAGCGAATATTCACTACTTCGCGTTGGTGAAGACGATGACAATTTCAAGAATAGTGGGGGCTATGGGGCTTCGCATTCGCGAGGCGTAGGTTGCTATCGCGAATAAGGAGTTGAGGCTGGGGAATGGCAGGCTGGTAGCCTTTGTGTTCTCGAAGGGGAGTTTGTATTCGTAAAGGGTTGGCTAGGTTAGCCTTCATGATCGTGAGGCGCCTATCGTGTTCACGTAGGGTAAAATATGGCAATTGGCAGCTTTACCTTCACGATCGGGATGGTACTTCCATGATAGTGAAGAATGGGTCGCTGGCCAGACACTTTTTAAAAGTCGAGGTTAAACTCATTTCCTCTTTTCTACACCTTGCTTGGACGATTTTTGAGCTTTCAGAGAGAGATTTTTCATCTAACATTTTAAGGTAAGTGATTTCTACCTAATATGAGTTTAATACATAGATTATGAGTAGATTTTAAGATAAAAATTGTTGAAGTTATGGGGTTATTTTTAAAAACCTAGGGTTTAGTAAAAATAAAATTTGGTCAGGAAATTAATGTTGGAATTGGGTATAAATTATATATTCGAGTTCATAAGGTCATGTGTAACATTTATCTACATTTTCAAAATCCGGGCACGTATGCCTAGGGGTGACTTTTAGGAACTTTTCAAATTGGGTTGAGAAATTGCTCTAATAGATGAATTATGAACTTTTATCATATATTGATTAGTTTGTACGGCTTTTGACTAGTTTCAGGTTGCTCGGCGTTATTTTAAGTCTATTAGTGTGGTTTGAGGGTCGAGAAGAGAATTTGGAAGGGAGGTAAGTCTCATTCCTGATCTTATAAGAGGGAATTATCCTCGCAGGTGCTTAAATTGTTATTTGCTACTAGTTGCGGGTGCTACATCCGCACGAGATTACGAGAGTCCGTACGTATCTAAAACCATGTTTATGTCCGGATAGACTTAAGACTTTATTATGCAATATTTGTATTGTTTGAACTCAACTTGTTAGTTTAGTTACATAAATTTATAATTGAAACTTGATTAGGGATTATGTTAGGCCGAGCTTCGTTACCTTGAGTTTTGGCAGACTACTTGATTGTTGGTGAAAATTATGTTTCTTTATGTGTCCATCCTTGTATAGTAGTTGTCTGACCCAAAGAAAGAGTTTCTTTATCCTATGGATCGGTCCGTACATCTCAGCTATATATTTGAGATGCATCAATGGATCAAATTGTACGACCTCGGTAGTGTATGTACACGATTATTATGGATCGATCCGTACGACCTCAGCATAATCATTGTAATATCGCTAGGAGTCATAATATACATGATATTTCCTTCTTGACATGAGATTTGATATTTAGTTGATGGTCCTTATTTGTTAAGATATCACATGATATTTAGGGATTCTAAACTGTCATTATTTAAAATGATCATGTTATTTACCATTTCTTATTCCATTGTTAAAATTGTATTTCATGCCTATTTATAATTCTTATACTTTATTTATTGATCTTTAGTAAGGGTCGATGTCGACCGCTAATCACTACTTCTTCGAGGTTAGACTACATACTTACTAGTTACACGTTAATTTACATACTCATGCTATACTTCTGAAAAAATTGTGCAGGGACTGAGGCATGTACATCTGCTGCCGTTTGGGCATGCATCCCCCTTATGCCGAGACTTAGTGGTGAGTTGTTCTCCATAATCCGATCTTCAGCTCCCGGAGTCTCCTTCATGTTCTATTTTCATTTATGTCTATTTCATTTCAGACAATAGCTATAGTGGTTCGTTATAACAACCCGACCGGTCGTTTTGTATAATTACGCTTTGTTACCCCTTTTTATGTTGCACGCATGTATGTTTATGATTTTATCACTTACATGGTTGATTAGTTTCATTGCGGAAGCTTTCAGGTTGATTCAGACTTTTGATTCTTGACTTAGAAGCTTAAGTTATAAATTTTGATCATACTTTGACTTTTTGCAAAAATTACTCCGGAACAGTGTTTTGATGGCTATGATAGCTTTGTATCGTGATTTCAGACTCGGGCGTATTCCCGGAATTGATTTCGAAATTCTGTAGGTTGATTTGTGTTATTTTGCTGAAATTTGATTTGACCGTAGGTTGACTTTTAGCTATCAAGTTTGGAATTTAATATGGGGCTTGGAATAGGCCCGTTAACTTGTCCGCAAAATTTTGTATCAATTGGAATTGATTTGATAGGATTCGGAAATTTAGTTGTAATTCTAGAGATTCTTGAAATATTTTTTGAAACGGATGCATTTTAGTGTTCAATTCTTAGTTTTAGATGTTATTATTGTGTTTTGATCATGCGAGCGAGTTCGTATAATATTTTTAGACTTGTGTGGATGTTTTGTTTGGAGCCCCTGGGACTCGGATGAGTTTCAGACATGTTTTAGAAGGTTTTGAAGTTCTGATGCTTCAGGTATCACATTTGCAAACACCAGGTTTGCAATTTCAAGCTTAGCAGGGTGCCCCCAGGTTTCGCATTTGCGATCCTAGCTCGCAATTGTGAAGTGACTTAGGAATTTGAGTAGCTCACATTTGCGACTAATCTGTCGCTTTTGGAAAGGGATAGGGTTCACATTTGCGAACCCATTTCTCGCAATTACGAATTCCCTGTAGGCTGGTTTGAGGCAGCATTTGTGATGAACTCTTTGCAAATGCGAGGGTTCGCGAACCCATATAGCAATTGCGACATCTACAACTGATCAAAAGGGTCGGAAGTCTGAATTTCATCTCATATTCTCTCATTTTAGAACTCTAGACTCGGTAGGAGGCGATTTGGAGAGGGGATTATCATCTACAAACTTTGGATAAGTGATTCTAATCTATTTTCAATCATATTCCATCAATATATTTTTGATTTTAAATCAAAATTATGTGAATCAAATTGAATATTTGTGAAACTTTGTAAAGTTTTTGAAAAATAAGAATTTTAGTTTTGAGAGTCTATTTGGACTCGAATTTTGAAACTAATCACATATATGAACTCGTGGGGTTAAGGGTAGTTGGAATCTACCTTTGAACCGGGGTTCGGACCGGACGGGCTCCGAGTTGACTTTTGTTGCCTTTTTGAGAAAAGTGTAAAGATCATAGCTTTATCTATTGTAATTGATTTCTCTTGCATTGTTTGATGATATTAAGTCAATTTTGGTTAGATTTGAGCTGTGTGGAGGCAATATTTAGGGGAAAACTATTTTCGAGAGTTGAATTGGCCTAGTTGAGGTAAGTATCTTGCCTAGCTTTGTGCGGGGGAAACTACCCTTTAGGATTTGGGATTAATTGTGTCGTTTGTGTTTTGTGAAAGCCGTGTACGCAAGGTGAAGAATGGGTACACGTGTTATATGTTGTTTTTGACTTATTTAGGCTACTTAGACTCTTTCCATGCATTAATTGAATTGTCATATGTGTTCTAAATTCTTGTAGTCAACCCGTTCTTACTTGTATTAGTCTATCCTTACATGCATTAAATGACTTTGTTAACACTTGTTCGCATCTTACTTGATATTTGGATCTTACGCTTTAATTGAATGTGTTGCCTATTTCATTGTTACGTGTTATCTATTTCATTGTCAATTTATTATTATTTGAAGTCATTGTTACATGTTATCTCTCTCATTGTTGATTACCAATACTTGAAGTCATTGTTACATGTTATCTCTTTCATTGTTGATTATCCTTATTTTGGAGTCATCGGTATATGTTATCTCTTTTATTGTGAGTTGTTCTTATTTAGTATCATGGTTACACATTATCTTTCTCGTGGTTTGAGTTATTGGTGTTGAAGTTGTGAAATCCATTGTCCCGTTTAGGCGAAGTGTTAATTGTTGAAACATCTTTCTTGATGAGAATTTTCATTCATTATTATCATTGATATTCCTATACATGTTGTGGTGGATCCATGGGCTATTGTTGTGGAAATATTGATATTTTTAATTATTAGCAAGATGTGACATATGTGCACTTGTGGTGCGAGTTGTTATTGTGATGTGATATTGATGCGTATGCGGCAGTATAAGGATAGGGGTTAATGTGAATGTAGCGGTGTAAGGTGGGACTTATGTGTGTATTTCTTGTAAGGGATGGTGGGCTAAAGTGTGTGTAACTATTTCGGGAAAATTATTTTCAAAACTATATAAATGTAAGGCTCATGTAGCGGTATAAGGAAAGATTAGGATATAAACTGAGAAATGTGAATACGAGGCGGTATCTCGATTGTAATTCTTATCGTGCACGAGACAGTACCTCGTTGTGATTCTTGTTGTTTATCCCATGTTGTAAAGAGTTATTTGGTAGGAACACTTCTTGTTATTTTGTTCATTCTTATTCTATCAGATATTTTCCGTATATGAATATTGTGGTTATTTTCAATTGCTTTCCTTCATGTTCTCTCCATTCATACAATCCTTTCGCTGTCTATGTTTTTAACTTGCTTCATATTATTTATTTCTCCGATTTCCATTACTTCTTGTTATTACGTTTTCATTTTGTTTATTATATCCTAGTAGGTGTCTTGACCTGGCCTCGTCACTACTCTACCGAGGTTAGGCTTGATACTTACTGTCACGACCCAATTTACCCTCCGAAAGGTATCGTGACGGCACCTAGTCTCTATGACTAGGTAAGCCTAAAATTTGCAGAAATGATAGAATCAATAAAATAAAGACAGAAAAGATCTCAAGAAGATATGACGTAGTTGCTCAGCATATACATTTTTACTTCCCAAAACCCAGAATGTCACCATAGTCACAAGCTTTGTACTAAATGTAGCTCTATACAATGAAACAGTGGAAAAATATACAAGTCTTCTATGCCTATACTAGAGTAGAAGGGGACTCGTGGGATTCTGTGGACACGGCAGAATTACCTCGCGGTCTCCTGGCTGCTGATAGGACGACTCCTAGCCACGATACTGGGTGTTGGAACCTGGATCTGCACATGGGGAAAACATGCGCAGGAAAGGGTGTGAGTACTCCACATTCGGTACTCCATAATTGCCAAGCCTAAACCCAGTCATGTAGGACGAGGTCAGGTTGAGGCCCTATTGAGTTTGTAAAACAAGTATACAATTTAAAACAGTGAAAAATAGATACGCAATGACAAACAGGATTAACGAAAATGGAAATATTTAATGACAGAAAGAGAGCCCTCGGCTCAGCACATCATATATCTCAAAATTAAATGTGCAATGCAGTACATGGGGAAAGCTCCCGGATCTCAGTCCGTAGTCCCAATTTAAATATGAAATGCAGTACAGAGGGAAAGCTCCCGGATCTCGGTCCGTAGTTCCAATTTAAATATGAAATGCAGTACAAGGGGAAAGCTCTCGGATCTCGATCTGTAGTCCCAATTTAAATATGCAAAGTAGAAGTATGTCAATTATGGCTTAATTAAACAGTCCAGGAAAACAACAGGCAAGAATAGAGTAAAACTACCTAAGCATGATGTGACTAGTAACAAATAAGAGGAAATCAAGTCAGAACAGGTAGGCATGCTTACTCTTAAGCTATCTACTCTATTACAATGGAAATAGTAATATATGAATGAAAATGAGCAATTTAATAGGAGTAAAAATAGGATTTTAGCAACAATGACCTGTGTACGCACTCGTCACCTCGTGTACACGGCGTATACATAACAAAATCAGTATAAAATGCCTAGAGGAAAGTCCGCAACACGGAATTAGGCAAGCCATTTACCTTGACTGCGCTAATCAACTCAATACCACGCTCTTGCCACGAGTATCTGACTCCGGGTGGACCAAATCTATTCAAATCGATTGCATGGTGTAAATATCACTTCAAGGGAACAAAATAGCAAAGCTAATACGCGAAATTAGAAAATTCGCCCAAAAAGTCCCCGGGCCCACGTCTCGAAATCGGGTAAAATTTATATTTCCCAAACACCCATTCGCTCATGAACCCACTCGAACAAGAATCAACAAAATCCGACGTCTAAACCTCCCTAAATCCTCAGATTTCTACTTGGGAAGATCTCATCCCATTTCCATGGTTTTTCATCCAATTTCCTTGATTAGATTGAGGAAAATGATAGAGGTTAATGATATATAAAGGGATTAAGGTTAGAAAACGTTACCTATGATCCTCCTCTTCAAATCACACTGAAAATCGCCAAGTTCCGAGCTCACAATCGATTTTGGAATTATAAAATTCAAACCCTCCGATTTTTGGTATAAACTGCCCAGACACTTCGCACCTGCGACACTGGGATCGCACATGCGGTGCCGCACTTGCGGAAACCCAATCACAAGTGCGGAAGTTCATTAAGTGGCCTTGGGTCGCACCTGCGGTACTCCCTTCGCACCTGCGTGCCCCCACCTGCGGAAATTCATATAATGGCCTGGAGTCGCACCTGCGGCACCCCTTCGCACCTGCGTGTCCGCAACTGCGGAAATACCATCGCAGGTGAGAGACACTAGAACCAGAATGATTCAGTTGTTTCTCAACTTCTCAAACTCACCCGTTGGGCATCCGAAACAACCCCGAGGCCCCCGGGACCTCAACCAAACCTACCAACTGACCTTAGTACCTGTTCAAACTTGGTCGAGCCTTAAAAACACATCTCATAACATCAAAATCATCAATTATGCATAGATTCAAGCCTAAGAACTTAGGAAATTTCTAGAATTCACATCTGATGCCGAAACACGTCTAAACTCACCCGAATAACCTCAAATTTTTCACACAGGTCATAAATGACATTACGAGCCTGCTGTCGCTTTCAGAAATCCATTCCGAGTCCGATATCAAAATCTCACCTATTGGCCGAAATAGCCGAAAGTCTAACTTTCGCCAATTCAAGCCTAAATCCACAACCTACATTGAAAACACATTCCGAGCACGCTCGTAATCACAAAATCACCTAATGGAGCTAACGGAGCCGGCAAAATTTCATTCTGGATCCGTATTCACACAGCTCTAGCTACGGCTAGATTTTTAAAGCTAAGTTCCATATTTATGGACTATGTGTCCAAAATACCCCGGATTTCATCACTCAACGCTCCGCCAAGTTCCAATAACATAAATAGAAACATACCTGAAGCTGAGAAAAGATGAGGGTACTGACTCCGCATATCATGCTTGGTCTCCCAAGTCATCTCCTCGACTGGCTGACCCCTCCACTGAACCTTTACTGACGCAATATCCTTTGACCTGAGCTTTCTGACCTTTCTGTCCAATATAGCCACAGGCTCCTCAACATATGATAGATCCTTGTCCAACTGGACTGAGCTGAAATCCAAGACATGAGTCGGGTCACCGTGATACTTACGGAGCATGTAGACGTGGAACACCGGATGGACCCCTGCTAGGCTGGGAGGAAGGGCTAGCTCATAAGCAACTTCCCCAACACGTCACAACACCTCAAAAGAGACAATAAATCTCGGACTCATCTTGCCTTTCTTCCCGAACCTCATGACGCCCTTCATAGGCGATACCCAGAAAAAAAAACCAATCACCAGCCATAAATGCCAAGTCACGAACCTTCCGGTTCGCATAGCTCTTCTGCCTGGACTGAGCTGTGTGAAGTCTTTCCTGAATCACCTTTACCTTGTCCAGGGCATCCTGAACCAAGTCTGTACCCAACAATCGGGCCTCGCCCGGCTCAAACCATCCCACAGGAGACCTGCACCGCCCACCATACAAAGCCTCATACGGCGCCATCTGAATGCTGGACTGGTAGCTGTTGTTATAAGCAAAATCTGCAAAAGGAAAGTATCGTTCCCATGACCCTCCAAAATCCATCACACAGGCACAAAACATATCCTCGAGAATCTTAATCGTGCGCTCGGACTGCCCGTCCGTATGAGGGTGAAAAGTTGTGCTCAACTCTACCCTGGTGCCTAACTCCTGCTGAACGGCTATCCAGAACCGTGAAGTGAATTGTGTACCTCTGTCTGAAATGATAGATACTGGAATACCGTGGAGGTGAACAATATCTCTAATATAAATCTCAGCCAACCTCTCCAATGAATATGTAGTCAGTACTGGAAGGAAATGGGCTGATTTGGTCAGCCAATTTACAATCACCCAAATAGCATCATGCTTCCTCAAAGTCCGAGGAAGTCCAACCATAGAGTCCATGGTGATCCTCTCCCACTTCCACTCTGGAAGCTCAATCTGCTGAAGTAACCCTCTCGGTCTCTGATGCTCACATTTGACTTGCTGACAGTTGAGAAACTTGGCTACAAACTCTGCTATATCCTTCTTCATCCTTTGCTACCAATAGTGCTGCCTTAAATCCTGGTATATCTTCGCGGTATCCGGGTGGATGGAATACCGCGAACTATGGGCCTCCTCAAGAATCAACTCTAGAAGCCCATCCACGTTGGGCACACAAATACGGACCTGCATCCTCATCACCCCGTCATCTCCTATGGTCACATCTCTAGCATCACACCGCCGGAATCTATCCTGAAGAACCAAAAAGTGGGGATCATCATACTGGCGCTCTCTGATACGGTCATGAAGGGAAGATCGAGCAACCACACAAGCTAATACCCGGCAAGGCTCAGAAAGATCCAATCTCACGAACTGACTGGCTAAGGACTGAACATCTAAAGCTAGAGGCCTCTCAGCTGCATGAAGGTATGCCAAATTCCCCAAACTCTCCGCCCGGCGACTCAAGTAGCTGAGGAAGGTCTGGGCCAACTCTGAACCACCTCAAACTTCTTCGGATCTACCTTGATCCCATACGAAGACACCACGTGGCCTAGGAATTCCACAGAATCAAGCCAAAATTCACACTTAGAAAACTTGGCATACAACTTCTTCTCCCTGAATGTCTGAAGCGCAGTCCTCAAGTGCTGCTCATGGTCCTCCTGGGACCCAGAATATACCAAAAAGTCATCAATGAACACAATGACGAAAGTATCAAGATAAGGCCGAAATATGATGTGCATCAGGTGCATGAAGGCTGCTGGGGCATTAGTCAGCCGAAATGACATAACAAGGAACTCATAGTGGCTATATCTGGTCCTGAATGCAGTCTTCAGGATATCCGGTTCCCGAATCTTCAACCGATGATAACCAGAACATAGATCAATCTTGGATAACATCCTAGCACCTTGTAACTGGTCAAATAGATCATCAATGTGAGGCAATGGGAACCTGTTCTTCACTGTCACCTTATTCAGCTGCCGGTAGTCAATACACATACGCATCGAGCCATCATTTTTCTTCAAAAATAATACCAGAGCGCCCCAAGGTGATACACTGGGCCTGATGAATCCCTTCTCAAGAAACTCCTGTAACTGCTCCTTTAACTCCTTCAACTTAGGAGGGGCCATGCGATAAGGAGGACTAGAAATGGGCTAAGTGTCCGGCAACAAGTCAATGCCGAAATCAATGTCTCTATTGGATGGCATACCCGGAAAATCATCTAGAAATACATCAAAATAGTCCCTGACAACTGGAACTGACTCAACTGTAGGGGTCTCAGTAGTAACATCTCTCACATAAGCCAAATATGCATCACACCCCTTTCCAACCATCCGCTAAGCCTTAACAAAAGAAATGACTCGGCGGGGAGTATACTCCAAGGAACCTCTCCACTCTAACCTCGGAAATCCTGGCATAGCCAGCGTCACGGTCTTGGCATCACAATCAAGAATAGCATAATAGGGAGACAGCCAATCCATACCCAATATAACATCAAAATCAACCATACTGAGTAGTAGCAAATCAACTCTGGTCTCAAAACCACTGATACTAATCAAACATGACCGATATACACGGTCCATAACAAGAGAATCTCCCACCGGAGTAGAAATATAAACAGGGGAACTCAAAGAGTCCCGGGCTATCCCCAGATGTGAAGCAAAATAGGAAGACACATGAATATGTAGAGTCTGGGTCAAATAATACCGATGCATCCCTATGACAAACGGGAACAATACCTGTAATGACTGAATATGAAGCAATGGCCTCGGACCGGGCAAGAAGAGCATACTACCTGGCCTGGCCTCCCCCTCTAGAGTGACCTCGACCTCCCCGACCTCCACCTCGAGCTGCCTGAGGTGGTGAGGTAGCAGCTGGGGCTGGAAAAATAGCTGGAGGACCTGGTGGAAGTCGTGGAGCCTGATAAATCTGAGGGGGTGCACCCTGATAAGTCTGAGGTGGTTCACCCCTCCTCGCTCTGGGGCAATCTCTGATCATATGATGAGGGTCTCCACACTCAAAGCAACCCCTCAGAGGATGTGGCGGCTACTGCTGACTCTGAACTGGCCTGCTGGGCTGGCCAGTGATAGCACCTCGAGCAGGAGGCACTTGAGATACTGGTGGTGCGTAATAAGGCCCTTGAGGTCTAGGAGGAGCAGGAATACCGCTGGCTGCTGGGAGAGCTGAATGAACAGGGCGACTCACAAAACCCCTACTATAGCGTGCTGCTGGTGCACGGGCTCTTGAAAAATGACCAGTCTCTTGAGACCTCTTGGCCTCTCTCTCCTCCCTGTCCCGGGCTAACATAGTCTTAATCCTCTGGGCAATACTCACGGCCTATTGGTAAGTAATATCGGTCTCCATATCTCTGGCCATGCTGGTCTGAATACTGGGGTGGAGTCCCTCAATAAAACGTCGAACCCTCTCTCTAACAGTGACAACCAAAGCTGGTGCATGGCGAGCCAAATCGTTGAAACGGACTGCATACTCTGACATAGTAATGGCACCCTGGCGTATCTGCTCAAACTCCGCATGCCAAGCATCCCTGAAGCTCTGAGGGACAAACTCAAGTAAGAACATCTTGGAAAAATGAGCCCAAGAAAATGAAGCTGCCTCGCCCGGGCTACTAATATCAAAAGCACGCCACCACTGATAAGCTACTCCCCTCAGCTGGAAAGCAGTGAAAGAAACCCCACTCGTCTCCACAATACGCATAGTGCGGAGAATGCGATGACACCCCTCAAGAAAACCCAGGGCGTCATCTGAAGCTAGTACACTGAACTCAGGTGGGTGGTACTTCTTGTACCTCTCAAGTCGGAGCTGCTCTGCCTCAGGAACAGCTATCCTAGTCTCATGCTGAGCTGGAGCTGCTGAGGGCATAGGAATATACTATGGGACCTGCCCAATATGAAATCTCTGCTCAGGAGTACGGGCCGCGGGAGTCTGTGTCCCTCCTCCGGCCTAGGATGTAATTGGAGCTATCGGGAGTAGACCCGCCTGAGACAGAGTACTGAAGGCACTCAAGAACTGGGCCAATGTCTCCTGGAGGTTTGGAGTAACAGTAGGGACCTCCTGTGCCCCTCCAATTGTAGCTGTTGGGGGCTCCTCTGCCTCTTCTCTAGCCGGTGCTCGGGCTACACCGCGTGCTCGTCCTCTGCCCAGGCCCCTGCCTCTGGTGGTTTGACTGGGGGCTCGGGTGCCTAGTCATCAGTACGTCCAGTACGGGTACGAACCATATGCAAACAAGAATAGAATAGAGTTTAAGAATTTGATGACAGCAACTATCACGATAAGGAATTCCAAAGAGTTTGATTGTTCTTAACAGTTACATAGCCTCTCGAAGATAGATAAAGACATCTCCACCCTTATCCGCGAGACTCTAATAAACTGACTCGTGACTTGTGACTCCTATGAACCTAGACGCTCTGATACCAACTTTTCACGACCCACTTTACCCTCCGAAAGGTATCGTGACGGCACCTAGTCTCTATGACTAGGTAAGCCTAAAATTTGTAGAAATGATAGAATCAATAAAATAAAGACATAAAAGATCTCAAGTAGATATGACGTAGTTGCTCAGCATATACATTTTTACTTCCTAAAACCCAGAATGTCACCATAGTCACAATCTCTGTACTAAACGTAGCTCTATACAATGAAACAGTGGAAAAATATACAAGTCTTCTATGCCTATACTAGAGTAGAAGGGGACTCGTGGGATTCTGCGGACACGGAAGAATTACCTCGCGGTCTCCGGGCTGCTGATAGGACTACTCCTAGCCACGATACTGGGTACTGGAACCTGGATCTGCACATGGGGAAAACATGCGCAGGAATGGGCATGAGTACTCCACATTCGGTACTCCGTAAGTGCCAAGCCTAACCCCAGTCAAGTAGTGACGAGGTCAGGTTGAGGCCTTATTTAGAACAGTGAAAATTAGATAGGCAATGATAAATAGGATTAAGGAAAACATAAAGATTTAATTATAGAAAGAGAGTCCTCGGCTCAGCACAGCATATATGTGCAATGCAGTACACAGGGAAAGCTCACGGATCTCAGTCCGTAGTCCCAATTTAAATATGAAATGCAGTACAGGGGGAAGCTCCCGGATCTCAGTCTGTAATCCCAATTTAAATATGAAATGCAGTACAGGTGGAAAGCTCCTGGATCATGGTGTAGTCCCAATTTAAATATGCAAAGCAGAAGTATGTCAATTATGGCTTAATTAAACAATCCAGGAAAACAACAGGCAAGAATAGAGTAAAACTACCTAAGCATGATATGACTAGTAGCAAATACGAGGAAATTAAGTTAGAGCAGGTAGGCATGCTTACTCTTAAGCTATCTACTCTGATACGATGGAAAAAGTAATATATGAATGAAAATGAGCAATTTCGTAGGAGTAAAAATAGGATTTTAGCAACAATGACCCGTGTACGCATTCGTCACCTTGTGTACACGACGTCCACATAACAAAATCAGTATAATAATGCCTAAGGGAAAGTCCCCAACACGGAATTAGGCAAGCCACTTACCTTTACTGCGCTAATTAACTCAATACCACGCTCTTGCCACGAGTATCTGACTCCGGGTGGCCCAAATCTATTCAAATCGATTGCATGGTGTAAATATCACTTCAAGGGAATAAAATAGTTAATTATTTATAAGCTAATACGCGAAATTAGGAAATTCGCCTAAAAATTCACCCGGCTGCACGTCTCGGAATCGGGTAAAATTTATATTTCCCGAACACCCATTCGCTCATGAACCCACTCTAAGAAGAATCAACAAAATCCGACGTCTAAATCTCCCTAAATCCTCAGATTTCTACTTGGAAAGATCTCATCCCATTTCCATGAATTTTCATCCAATTTCCTTGATTAGATTGAGGAAAATGATAGAGATTAACGATATATAAAGGAATTAAGGTTAGAAAACGTTACCTATGATCCTCCACTTCAAATCCCACTGAAAATCGCAAAGTTCCGAGCTCACAATCAATTTTGGAATTATGAAATTCAAACCCTCGGATTTTTGGTATAAACTGCCCAGACTTTTCGCACCTGCGACACTGAGATCGCACCTGCAGTGCCGCACCTACGGAAACCCAATCGCAGGTGCGAAAGTTCATTAAGTGCCTTGGGTCTCACCTGCGACACTCCCTTCGCACCCGCGTGCCCACACCTGTGGAAAGACCATCGCAGGTGCGGAAATTCATATAATGTCCTGGGGTCGCACCTTCAGCACCCCCTTCGCACCTGCATGTCCGCACCTGCGGAAATACCATCGCAGGTGCGAGACACTAGAACCAAAATGGTTCAGCTGTTTCTCAACTTCTCAAACTCACCCATTGGGCATCCGAAAAATAACCCTGAGGCCCCCGGGACCTCAACCAAACCTACCAACTGACCTTAGTACCTTGTTCAAACTTGGTCGAGCCTTAAAAACACATTTCAGAACATCAAAATCATGAATTATGCATACATTCAAGCTTAAGAACTTAGGAAATTTCTAGAATTCACATCAATGCCGAAACACGTCTAAACTCACCCGAATGACTCAAATTTTGCACACATGTCATAAATGACATTATGGACCTCCTGTCGCTTTCGGAAATCCATTCTGAGTCCGATATCAAAATCTCACCTATCGGCCGAAATCGCCGAAATTATAACTTTCACCAATTCAAGCCTAAATCCACAACCGACCTCGAAAATCATTCTAAGCACGCTCCTAACCCCTAAATCACCCAACAGAGCTAACGTAGTCAACGGAATTCCATTCTGGATCCTTCTTCACACTGCTCTAGCTACTGCCAGATTTCTAAAGCTAAATTCCATATTTATGGACTATGTGTCCAAAATCACCCCGGATTTCATCACTCAACGCTCCGACAAGTTCCAATAACATAAATAGATATGGGAGTAGGGGATCGGGGCGTTAATTCTTAAAACGAATGACCAAGTCATTACAATTACTAGTTACTATTGTGATGTACTCATACTATGCTTCTGCACATCTTTTTGTGCAGATCCAGGTACGTCTGCTCATGCTGGACGCTAGTGATTGACTGTTAACTTCTCTGCGGAGACTTCAAGGTATACCTGTTTGACGTCCGAGGGCCTTGGAGTCACCTTCCCTTTTCTGTACTTTCTATTGTATTTCTATTTAGACAGTGATGTAGTAGACATTCTAATATTACTCTGTAGAGCTTATCACCCAGTCCCCATCTTAATCTCTCGGCATATAACTTACCATATGATAAGAGTTTTCCCAATAGGGGACTGCCCACCGATTATAGCTCAATGATGGTGAAAATACTGTAATACAGTATATATATATATATATAGACTCTTTACTCTCTTGGCTGAAAGAAGACAATACTAAACTGAATATAAAGTCCCGATAAGGGAGAATACTATAACTTATGAGACTTGGATAATGTACATAAGTTCAGGACGAACTTCTCTTAATGCCTCGTTATCAAGCGCATGTAGTTACGGGATCATGTCAAAATGAAGGAAAGGTTTAGCCTTAACATACCTTATCATAATCTTTCCAATAACCACGTTGAACTCGCCTTTTCCCACCTTCATCTACAATAACGATAATAATACTATCATTAATTTACGGAAGGTTTATTTATCGCACAACGAATAACAAGCTTATTTTATATTAAAACGGGCAACATCTCCCCTATAATCCTTACGTGCTCCCAATTCGAGAAAACACCAACAACATAAGAACACAACAATAGAAACATATAAACATCCTTTTAAAGCTTATATCCATCACAAAATACAACAAAACAGCCCACATACCCATATCACTTCATACACAAAACGACAACTACAGTAGTGTCAATTAATCCAAAAATATGACGATGAATGACCAACCCACCACCCCACATTTGTGTGGTATTTTCCACACCCTTTCTCCTACAAACTCCATAAAACATTATAAAAATACATAATCCAACAACAATACAAAATAACCCACAAAACAGTCCACTACAAGATGAATAACTTGAACTCACGGTTTCCGATCATCGTCTCGTGAATTCTTACAATTATAGAACGAGTTTCTATACTTTTCCACTGAAAAATAGATGAAAAACAGCAGTATACTTACCTTATTTGGTGAATATCTCAGCTCCTATTCTGGTCCTTTAGGTTTTCCCCATCTAGAACTTGTAAAGAAGAGAAAATCAATTAGGTTTGTGTCGAATTTTTTTGGATAATTTTGCAGGGGCTTATCTATGTTTTTCAGCTCTATAATGAGTCTAAAATATGTAGTAAATAATATCTTAAAAGGGATCTTTGGCCGACCCGAAATAGCATATTTTTTGGACATATTTAGTCCTCTCATTTAAGCAAGCAAGTGACACACCTACTTGTCACCTATGCAGTCTGTGCAGTCTCACAAAAACACATATATATCTCTAATACGATGTCGTATTGAAAAACGGTTTAATGATTTAAAATCTAGACTCATAAATATTAAAATTTGATGGGTGGATAACCCCGTAACTTTAAGTATATTGAGAGAAAAACTCAGTGACATTTGACCCAAATTTCAGTAAAACTTTTGAATGTAACTTGTGATGACTTTCATCAACTTTTGTGCCACAACTTGCTTGACATAAGAACTTAACACATGTCTATCATACGACCAAAAATAAATCATAGAATAAACCTCTTATCATGTTAAGAGCCCTAGTATCACCAACCAAAGGTAGGGGTTATAACATTCCCAACTTGTCGACTTTTGACGAAATATTATTTTCTTTAATTCCTTTAGCTTCTGAACCTTCCAACCCTCTTTGTACTTGTTGTTCATGATCTTAAATATGTGTAACCTCAAAGGTAATATGATTAAATTACTTTATATATGTTTCGGCCCAACGCACACGCAAATATAAGTGGTCGTCAAGTAATAAAGTGATAAGATAGAGTGTCAAACTCACGAGGACTTGTTATCAACTATTAACTAAATTACGTTATTCCAATTATCTAAACAAGAATTGAACCCAAAAGTAGTGATGCTAGAGTAACTAAACTTAAAAGAAAATAAATAATGAACTCTGAACAAAGGAAGATTAGATTTTTATGTTATCAATGTAATGAAAACGATCTAGGGTTATGGGCTATCTAACATTCCTATCGTATTCTTCAGTTGAATTGACTAACTAATTTATCTAGTTCATTGTTTGACAGGGTTAATATTGCTCATAAGAATCCGTCGAGTTCTTACTCGCCTATTCAAGCTAACCTAATGCCTAAATGTCTATGGAATTAGAACTAACAATAACACATTTACAATTCCTGCATCAACCAAGCAAGGCAATTAGGTATATGTCTATCTTAACTGCGAATTTGTTCCCTAATGCCTAGCTTGATGAACTTTCTCTGCTCAATCCTATGTGCAATCTAGAATTACCACTTTCAAGTTCAATCCTAGATTCGTAGATAGTATTCAATTGATGATCCAACAATTAAATAATTAAGCGCAAGATTGAATACATAAATCAATATGATAAATCAAGAAAGAAAATTCAATATCCGAATAACAATAGCCATGAAAGAACCACAACCCTAGAACGTGAAGTTTAGCTCCACATAGACATTATACCCAAACACCAAATCATACAAAGAAACACAAAAATTACTAATTTTGGCGGAAGAAAGATGGAATTTGATGATTTCTAGCCTCCACGGCTTCTCTTTGCTCTCCCTTCGTCAAAAGTTACTGTAAAAAACGTTCACCCCCTCAAAAATAGGTTTAGAACTCCTTTTATACAAGTTGGGATTGTGTAGGTCCGAAATAACCAAGTCTCAGGCGAAATAGAAAAGTCCCGCCTCCAACGTCCAGGGCAGCGCCTCGTGCTGGCCCTGGCGCACAAACCAGAAACGTTTGCCTTCAAATTCCTTATGCCACCTGACTTACTTTCTGCTTCGCTGCTTCAATTCATTCCTTGCTTAACTTTTCAACTCGTTAATTTGCTTTTCACTTCTTTACACGTTGCTTTGCATCCTCTCCCAGGTAGTGCTTTAATCTTTCTTTATTTTGTTTCATGTAGTCTTTAATCCATTAAAATAAGATATTTTTAAGTCTAATAGGTAGAAAACAATGAACTCCTTTGAATGCTTAATATAAATATTGCTTCTGCACCTTCACCATTTTAACTCTCAAATTCATCTTCAATATACCTACATTATATATTATCACCCAAAAAGTATAAAACTTAATAATCAAACTAATATGAGCATATTCAATATCATATACAACTAAAAAGCAGTAAAAATGCGAGTAAATTAATATCGAAACATATGAAAATATTCCCAACATCAATATACTTTCAAAGATGATCTCATTTTGGTCTTACATCAGTTTGCTTAATATGGGGTGTAACATTATTATCGCCGATTTGGGGAAGGTTTCTTGTCTACTGCAGCTCCTTTTACTAGATTGACCCTGAAGGATGCTTCGTTCAGATGGTCTGATGATTGTGAGGTGACTTTTCAAAAGCTCAAGACCACATTGACTACAACACTAGTGTTAATTTTACCCTCTGGTTCAAGGATGTATATTGTGTATTGCGATGCTTCACACATTGGCTTGGGTTGTGTATTGATGGAGGAGGGGAAAGTTATTGCATATGGTTCATGTCAGCTGAAGCCCCACAAAAAGAATTATCATGTGCATGATTTGGAGTTTTTCGGGATAGTTCATGCCCTCAAGATCTGGGGGCATTATCTAATGGGATGTTGTGTGAGGTTTACACAGATCACTGTAGTTTGCAATATTTGTTTAAGTAAAAGGGAACTTAGTATGAGGCATCGCGGGTGGCTTGAGTTACTTAAGGATTATGATATTACCAACCTTTATCATCTAGTGGAGTTCTTGCATGTGTTGTGACTCAGTATTCTTTATTCAAGTAGAAGGCTCGTCAGTACGACAATATGCACTTGCTGGTTCTTAGAGAGACAATGCTATGGGGTGATACCAAGGAGGTTACTATCGGTAGTGATGGTGTTCAGCGACTCCAGGGTCACCTATGTGTTCCAATGTTAATGGCCCGAGGGAGACGATTCTAGAGGAGGCACAAAACTCGCATTATTCTATTCATTTAGGGGCATGAAGATGTATGGTGACCTGAAGCAACATTACTGGTGGCGGCGGATGAATAAGGACATAGTCAAGTATGTGGAGAGGTGTTTTAATTTCCTGCAGGTAAAGTACGAGCACCAGAGGCTAGGTGGCTTACTTCAGCAGATGGTTATAGCAGAGTGGAAGTGGGAGAACATCACGATGGATTTTGTTGTCGATTTACCGCGGATGTTGAGAAAGTTTGATGACGTTTTGGTCATTGTCGACAAGCTGACCAAGTCTGCACACTTTATTTCGGTGGTCTCTGCTTTCACTTTAGAGAGGTTGGCACATATTTATATTCTAGAGATCGTCTTGTCGTATGGCGTGCTTATTTCCATCATTTTAGATGGAGGCCCCCAGTTCACTTCACATTTATGGAGAGCAGTGCAGAGTGAGTTTTATACTCGGGTAGAGCTCAACATGGCCTTTCATCTGTAGACCGACAGGCTGTTGGAGTGGACAATTCAGATTCTGGAGGATATGATGAGAGCATGTGGGATTGGCTTCGAAGGGCAGCAGGATCGATTCTTACCTTTGGTCGAGTTTGCTTAAAACAACAGTTAACAGTCTAACATAGTGATGGCTCCATTTGAGTCCTTGTATGGTCGGCGATGTCGTTCCCTTATCGGTTTGTTTGAGCCTGCCAAGGCTAGGTATATTGTATTGATTTGGTAAAGGATGCCTTGGATAAGGTAAAGTTGATTCAGGAGAAACTTTGCATAGCTCAGCCCAGATAGAAGATTTACGTGAATCAGAAAGTGCGTGATTTATCACTTCTGGTGGTCTAGAAGGTTCTCTTGAAAGTCTTGCTGATGAAGGGTATCATGAGGTTCAGAAAGAGGGGCAAGTTGACTCTGAGATTCATCGGTCCATTCGAGGTATTGGAGAGAGTTCGAGAGGTTGCATATAGCCTTGCGTTGCCTCCCAGTCTATCAGGAGTTCATTCGATTCTCCACGTGTCTATGCTCTGGAGGTACTAATCCGACAAGTTCCATGTGTTAGATTGCAACACAATTAATCTAGATGAGAGCTTGAGTTATGAGGAGGACCTAATTACTATTGTTTACGGGTAGTCCACCAGTTAAGGTCTAAGAAGATTTCAGTGGTAAAGGTCCATTGGTGGGAAACCAGTCGAGGAGGCGACTTAGAGGACTGAGGACGAAATGCGGAGCAGATATCTAAACTTATTCGGCACTCCAACTATGATTATAAACCCGTTCGAGGATGAATTTTTATTAAATAAATGGAGAATGTAATTATCCGACCGTTCATTTTGCTTTCTAGATACTCGTTTGACGATTTAAGACTTCCGGTATTTGCTTTTACTATTTTATGAATTTTGGGGATGATTGGTTTTATTTCGAAGGGTTAGGGTTGAATTCGGAACACTTAGTCCATATTAGTGGCCTAAGGTGGAAAAGTTTGACTTGAGTCAACACTTTGATTAAACAAGATCGAAAGCGGGATTTGAAGGTTCCAATATGTCCGTATGATGAATTTAAAATTGGGTGTGTGTTCGGATCGATATTCGGGGTGATATGGAAGCGTTTTGGCGCTTATTGTTGAAAGTTAGTGTCTTGAAGGCTTTAGAGTTTCCTAAGTTTGGTTTGAAGTAGACTTTGGTCTTATTGATGTTCGTTTGGTATTCTGAGCCTTGGAATAGGTTCGTATGGTAATTTGTAACTTGTGCATAAAATTTGGCGACATTTCGAGTTGTCTAACTATGATTCGTCGCGTTTGGAGCTAGTTGAATAAATTTGAAGTTCATAAGTTGATTAATCTGGTTTGAGGTGTGATTCTTGGTTTCGATGTTTTTTATGTGTTTCGAGACTTCGAAAGGGTGTTTATGGAGTTGTTGGTGCATTTGGACGGGGTATCGAGTGGCTCGGGTGTGTTTCGGACCACCCAGAGCTAAGTGCAAAATGGCAGATTCCTAGTGCTGGTTTCCTTCTTCGCAAACACGAAAAGTGTCTCGCTTTCGCGATGAAGGATTTGGTTTGGGTGCTATTTTATGCTTTGTGTTTGTGTAGATAGGGACGAGTTCGCGAATGGTGGGGGTTGTGAAAATTTACGTTCGCGAGGTGTAGATAGCGATCGCGAAGAAGAAGTTGAGGCTGGGGGATGGAAGGCTGGTAATCTTTGCGTTTGCGAAGGGGAGATCATATTCGCGAAGGGTTGGCCAGGTTAGCCTTCATGATCGGAAGGCGTCTGTCGCGTTCGTGTAGGGTAAAAATCTAGGCATTAGTGGCTTTGTCTTAGAAATTGCGATGGTATTTCCACAATTGCAAAAAAGGGGTCGCCGTGCAGAAGCTTTTTAACAGTCGGGATTAGGCTCATTTCCTCTTTTTTTACACTCTGCTTTGCCGATTTTGGAGCTTTTGGAGAGTGATTTTTCATCTAGCAGTTTATGGTAAGCGATTTCTACCTAACGTGAGTTTAATACATAAATTATCAATAGATTTTAATATAGAAATTGTAGAAATTATGGGATTATGTTGAAAAACCTAGGGTTTAGTAAACAATGGAATTTTGGCACGAAGTTGATGTTGGTATTGGGTATAAATTATATATTTGACTTCGTAAGGTCATGGGTAACATTTATCTACGAAAATTTCCGGACTCCGAGTACGTGGGTGACTTTTAAGAACTTTCCATATTGGGTTGGGGAATTACTCTAATAGATGAATTATGAACTTTTGAGCATATATTGATTAGGTTTTACGACTTTTGACTAGTTTAGGGTTTCTCGATGTTATTTTAAGGTTATTAGTGTGGTTTGAGGGCCAGGAAGAGGACTTTGAAGCAAGTAAGTCTCTTGCCTAATTTTGTAAGAAGGAATTATCCCCATAGGTGCTTAAATTGTTATTTGCTACTAGTTGTGGGTGCTACATACGCACGAGGTGACGAGAGTTCGTACGTAGTTAAAATCATATTTATGTCCGGGTATACATAGCACATTATCATGCAATATTTGTATAATTTTAACTCAACTTGTTAGTTTAATTACGTAAATTTGTAATTGAAATTTGATTAGGGATTATGTTAGACCAAGCTTCATTACCTTGAGTGTTGGCAGAATACTTGATTGTTGGTAAAAATTATGCTTTCTTTATGTGCCCATCCTTGTAGTTGTCAAACCCGCAGTTCAAATAGTTTCTCTATTCCTATGGATCGGGTCGTACGCCTCGACAGTATATTTAAGATGCATCCATGGATCGGATCATACGGCCTCGGTAGTGTATGTATACGATTATTATGGATCGAATCGTACGACCTCCGCATAACTCGTGCGTAATAGCGCTAAGAATCGGAATATACATGATATTTCCTTCTTGACTTGAGATTTGATATTATCTTGATGGTCCTTATTTGTTGAGATAGCACGTGATATTTAGGGATTCTAAATTTTCATTATGTTAAAGGATCATGTTATTTACTGTTTCTTATTTCATTGTTGTTGTTGTTGTATTTCATGCTAATTTGCATAGGGCAAAAATCACCTCTGCCCCAAACAAGCCTACGTGATCGCGGAACTGCCCACGCGATCGCATATAAGGAAATAAGAAAATTACACCAGTAGTCTTCACTCAACATACAAAGTCTAAAAATGATCTGTTAACCACCCGAAACTCACCCGAGGCCCTTGGACCTCAACCAAACATACCAACAAGTCTTATATCCCAATAGGAACTTAGTCGAACCCTCAAATCACCTCAAACAACATCAAAAATACGAATTACACACAGATTCAAGCCTAATAAACTTTAAAATTTTCAAATTCTGCAAACGATGCTGAAACCTATCAAATCACGTCTGATTGACAACCAAATTTGCACACAAGTCACAAATGACACCACGAACCTACTGCAACTTCCGGAATCGAAATCCCACCCCGATATCAAAAAGTTCACTCCTGGTCAAACTTTCCAAATTCCAACTTTCGCCATTTCAAGCTTAATTCTACTACAGACCTACAAATCGCAATTCGGACATGCTCATAAGTTCAGAATCACCCAACAGAGCTAACAAAATCATCAAAATTCAAATCTGAGATCGTTCACACATAAGTCGACATCTGGTTGACTTTTTCAACTTAAGCTTTCAATTAATAGACTAAGTGTCTTAATTCACTCTGAATTCTCTCCAGACCCGAATTAACTATCCCGATAAGTCATATAACAGTTGTAGAACACAAAAGGATCAGAAAATGGGGGAAGAGGGCTACAATTATCTAAACAACCGGTCGGGTCGTTACAAATAATTTTGTTTTCAAAATGGCTTCCCATGTATCTATTTGCGTATAAATGGACATTCATGTACCATTTGGTTCACTATGTTGGATAGTGTGATGGGTTCCGGTCATGTTATTTTGGGTCGTGAAAAACTTGGTATCAGGCCACTAAGTTCTAATTTGAGTCCTAGGAAGACTATAGAATCATGTATAGTAGAGTTCTACTTATTGGTGTATTTTGCACCACACCCATATCAGGAAGGCTACATGGACATTGTAGGATTGTCTCATTCCTTTCTTCTCACTCTATATCCTTCATTAAATCTTGAAGAAAGGAGAAGATTGTTTATTTGTATCGAAATTCAACGAGGTTTACAAAGGAGAGTGTTAACCATAATGCTTGAGATTTAAGTAATGACACTAACTAATAGAGGAGTCCCCAAGAGAGTGTCGGTGTCCATCCATATGATTATAAGGGCAAAGATAAGGAATGAAAATATACTCAAACCGAATGATCCAATAATAGATTATAGTATTTTTCCAAAAGCTAATGACTGTGAAGGAAGATAAGACGGGAATATCATTGATTGTTGTCGTGATGCATCGAGAACCGCAGAAAGTTTGTGCTACCAAAAAGAATAACCGCACCTTGAGAGGACATGACCCTAGTATATGGTTGGAACTACTCAGGAAAAAGGATAGAAATATAATATGTCAGCTACCAATAGTGAAATACAAGTAGAACATGAAGAGATAAAGTTCAATCGAGCGAATATGATAGTTTTGAGTCGACTAAAGGAGTTCTTATCCCGAGATTTTTATGGATGGATATTGAAGATTATGTGGACTAGATGGACACTTGGTATGACAGATTGTAGTCATTATAATGTCACATGAGCTAGAAACGACATGTCTAGATTATCAAACCACGTTTCTGAGTGATCAAGGCAATATGAATGGCATTAACTGTTAATAAAAAATGTGGATATACATGGAAATAATGTAAATACACTTGAATAGATAAGTAGAAAACATACCAAGGTAAGAAGAATACAAAAGGCGTTACCTCGGAGGTTAAAGAAGTAACATAAAATATCTAGAAGGTAAGTCGTTATGAAAGGAAAATATTAAAGTTGCATAGACGAGGTATGTCTCATTTTGATATTGATAAATTTGAAAGATAAACTTTTGAGAATAAGCTCCAAAACTCTTTAAATGGACCAATAGAGCAGCTGAGTGTGGATTGATTAAAACTCTTATATTGTAAAGGGGTTGAATGTGTTGAATGAAGTACGAGTCTAGGTTAATACTTTTGATGAGTTGCAAAAAAAATTTTACATGAACGAATTAAGTCTAAAGATCTGGAGAACAATAATAATTTATTTTGAAAGTCAACGATTTGCAATTGTTTCAAAGATATGTATTAATGTCTCATGCATCCTAAATATGTTGTGTTGGAAATGAGGCTAAGGGTCTCTTATAAGATATGGAGGTTCTCATTGTTTAAAGACATGTTAAATTTCATGGATAGTAGGAGTATTCCCAAAAAAAATACGCGAGAAGATGTGGCTTGTAGTCTATATGGCATGTAAAGATAGACGTGAGTTGCTTGCATTATTATTGTGAAAAAGGGTTTATTGTTTAAAGGTGCATAAATTTTTTATATACAAATTATTGTGAAGCAGTCGTACTTATTTAAAATGGTTGAGCTTCGGCTCAGAGGACTAAGGGAGTCGTAATTGCTAATGACATATTCGGTCATGGACTTAGAGGCATAAAGAAGACGTACTTGGAGAAAAATATATGTGAACATGGACTCATGAATAGAACAATAGAATTATACTCCAAATATATATCTGAGCTAAGATCAAGGAGCGTACCCATTAATCAAGTTACGAGGTTTTTACATATACAGAAAGAATAATATGTTAATCATGATATTGTAGCGAGGGTAGAGAAAGATGATACTTAGCAACATGAGTTTCCGTTTAGAAGTGTCGTGGTATTTAAGAAGGGAAAGGAACCAAGAGATCTCTGATGAGTGTAGAGATTTGATCATACCATCGGAATTGGAAAATAAGATAAATATGATGATCACGAGATTAGAGCGATGCCCCCTTGCTTTGGAAAGAGTTGACTTCTTCCTGTGCAGGATAGCCACTAACTCTTGGCTGGGAGCTAGGCTCGAGCTTGCCATAAAACCTCGGGGATAAAAGAATCCAGTCGATCCAATGATCCCCATCTTCTGAAAAAAGAAAAAGAAATCCTCTGACAAAAAAAAGAGAACTTTTTGAATTCCGATGCCTAGCGTCCCCTGATAACCTAAGCCTATGAATTAGTTTCAAGAAAGCGGTCGTTCACATCGGGGGGGAGGAAAGGAGGGAAAGGCGGGGACAGGACTTGAACCTGCAATCTTCAGGGATGCCGCCTGATGAGTTAACCAGTTACTCTACTCCGCAGTATACCAACCATATAGTTGAAGGCCCTCGCAATAGCTTATGAGCACGACTAGTCCATTGCAAACCTTGGAAAATAAATGACCCTTGGCATCAAGATGGACACGTAAGTATACCATGCAAGTGTGCTTGTGGTATAAAGACTTCGTAATGTCTATGGAAAAAGAGTAAAATCTTGAGAAAGGACTCACTCTTAATTAGGGGAGAGTCGTACATAAAATTTCACCTTAAGGTGATGGGTAGCAAAGGTTAGATATTACCTACCGAACAGGAAAAGACAACTTGAATTTATCAAATATCTTCCAATATTAGGCAAAGTATGAGAGAAATAAAGGAAGTTGTACTAGGGCTGCGAGCTTGACGTAAATGAAAGATATACTATATTTTTGTTGTGGAAGTTAAAGAGATAAATCATCATTTTTCAGAAAATTTGTCAATGAACAAACAAATGGTTCGAATGAGTCTTAGAAGCTTGAGTTGGGTATGAATCGACTTGAGTACTTGAATACATGTTTAACAAAGAAAGAATAAATATGAAAATCTTATTACACAAACTTAGCATTGGATGCAATAGAGAAAGATCTTTTCGAGTGTATTCTTAAACTAGAAGTGAGATATGTAAGTCAAGAAATGGTTCTCAAGTGAATTCAATATGTCGAAAGGGAGTGATAATCCTTCAGAGGTGGAAATACCACCGTGGTCATGTTGAAGGAAAAGTGTCGAAGGCCTACGGGTAGTGGTGATATTATGATGATAATATTTTCCTAACAAATGGAACCACCAACGTTGACCTTCAGAAATCGATGAACACACTCACATAGTAAGATTGGAGAGTGAATATTTTTTTTAAAAGAGGTCATATTAGCTATGACAATTATCAAGTTGGGGATTGAAGGAATCTAGTTGTGACCGCAATAAAGGCGAGGAGATAAACTACATATTATTGGCGAACAAGGTAATACAATGCAGTGCTTAATTTTTAGAGGAATAAATTAATGTTCTAGATGGATGCGGATGACATTAAGTCGCTAGAGTTTTGGATGGATGGATGACTTCATGAAATAAGCTCCGTATAGAGGAATAGCATAATTTTGAAATCTTTGGCATGAGGAAAGTTAGTAAATGTGATCTTTACCCATAAAGGAACACTCCTAAGTGTGAATTTAGTCAAAAATTTTGAGAATAGAGGACAAATTATGCAATATTACTATACGAGTTATGATGAAACTTTAGTTCTAAAAGAACTACAAGATACGTAAGGATGGAATAAATATATGGTATCTCATATGTAAAGCGGTTATTCATACGGACTTCACCAAAAACACGGTTTAAAGAAATAAGATATAATATCCATAAAAGCGAGTTTTTAATAAACGGGGTTGCAAGGCCCATATGGAAGTGCATGCTTTCACGAGGATGCATGAGGTTTCTAAAAAGAACGGAGGTGTGCGCATGAGTTTACTTTGCTACCGCAACTAACTTTAGTGGATTTAATCTTATAATTACCTAACTACGAGAGTATATGGACGATGAGGCACGTGTGATTTCTACAGTACATGAGATAATATTAGAGGTAATATTATTTCTATTTTTGGTAGCATGTTTAGATATTGTTAATGATGGTTTTATTAATGAGGAATGATCAGTTGAGACTCATGTGATGCAAGTTTGTGGGTTGAGAAGTATAGTCATAAATTTAGTGAAAGTATTATGGCGTAATCATGATGTCGAGAAGGCCACTTGGAGGGCCAACCAGGGATGTGAAAATCTGATACCCTCACTTGTTCATGACTGTAAGCATGATTGTTTCTTAGAATTTTATTTTAGTTCAATGTGTATTATTTTTATTCCGTGAAGTGTGTGAGTAAATTATTTATCTTTCTTATGAGTTGACATTCGGTACATTATTGATGTAGTTGATTCACGTATTGCCTATGGTGACTAGACATGTCTCAGGATGTATACCTTATTAATGTAATGTTGGGAGTGTCTAAGAGACCCCTCACATGCCATTTCACTACGAACCACTGAGATAAATGAAAGACTAACATATTAGGAGATTTCTATTGGTATACCCGATAGACAAGTCCATAAGTTGAGGACAAAATAGATAGCATCGGTTAAGGTGTCATGGCAAAGTCAAGTTGTTGAAGAAGCAACGTGGGAAACGTAGGATGACACAGAGAAAAGATATCTTTATATTTTTCGAGAAAATGAGCTTAGGCTTGAATACTGTACTAATGTGCCTCATATTTCCTTTTGAGACTTGCATTGTAATTACTTGTGTTTGGTAGTGTCACAACCCAATTTTTACTATAGACCATGATAGAGCATAACCTCGCCGTTAGGAAAGCCAATTGTGAACTATCTGCTTAATTATTCATTTTGTTACTTTTAAAATCATGGCTTTTATTAAATAAGGAAATTAATGCATATAAAATCATGGATATTTAAAATATTAGTAAAACATAAAATAAAAAAGTGTCAGTATTAGACAAAACCATAATCATCTACTAGAAATTCCCAAAATCCAATGTCAAGAGTGCACGAGCACTCTAGTAGAATATACAAACTACTATAGCTATTGTCTGAAATGAAATAGACATAAATGAAAATACAACAGGAAGAAGACTTCAAACCACTAAGTCTCCGGATAACGGGCATGCGCGACCGAATGGCTACCCGATGTACCTTCCTCAGTACTTGCACAATTACGACCCCAATTTCCCGTCTTAGGATGTCGCGATGGCACCTAGACTATAAGGCTGGGTAAGCCTAACCAACAAGAGAATATGACAGAAATAAAGACTGAAAGCATGATATAAACTAATAAGCCTCACAAAGATCTCAATACTGAGCCACAATACAACATTTTCCAAAACCTGGTGAGACTGAGTCATAAGCTCTACAGAAAATAGTAAAATCTCAACATACATCACTGTATGAATAAAGGATAAAGAGTAATAAGAGATAGAAGACGGTGAATCCGAGGCTTGCGGAAGTCGAGCAGGTATACCTTGAAGTCTCTATGAGTAACAATCAATCACTAGTGTCCGACACAAGCAGGTGCACCTGGATCTACATAAAAATATGCATGAGCGTTGTATGAGTACACCACAACGGTACTCAGTAAGTATCGATCCTAACCACAGTAGAGTAGTGACGAGTCTAGTTCAAGACACCTACTGGGATAAAATAAACTAAATAGAGTATAGCATAGTCTAATAATGAAAGGCGAGAAATTAAATGACAAGTAAGCAGTTCAATAATGTAAATTAACCACGAAAGTATAAACGGTAAAGGCATCAAGGAGTGAACACATGAGGAAAACAACAAGTACACAAGTAAGTATAATTACACGTACAACAATGGATAAAAAAAACAAGAACTACTCAACCAACAAACCTTTTAACATGAGAGGTGTAACAAGAATCACAACCGAGGTACTGCCTCATTTTTACATTTCACAATTTCAATCACAATCTTTCCTTATATCACCGCGTGAGCCTTACATTTAATTTTGAAAATCATTTTCCCGAAATAGCTACACGTGTTTCAGCACCTTATCTTGGCTTCAAGTAGTTCCCCTACTAGCAACACGCGTATCAAGGCCAACTTATTTCACCACATGCGTATCAACTCTTAGCAGCATATCACCGCATGCATATCAATATCACAACAAAATCACCACTCGCACCACATGTGCCCATATGCCACAACTTGTCAAAAATTCAACAACACCAATATTTCCACAACAAATAGCCATGGCTTAACCACAATGTGTACAATAATCTCAACAATAACAAAATTAACGAGAAATACTCAACAAGGAATGATACCTCAACAATTGAATACTTCACCTCAAAGTGATAACGACTTTTACAACTTCAACACCAATAACTCCATAAGAGGATATTTCACGAAATAACAACTTCAAGTAAGAGTAACTCAACAATAAAGAGGTAACAAGACAATAAAGAAAATAACAACTTCAACTAAGACATATGAAAGCAACATAACAAGGAAAAGGTAGAACAAGTGCTACAACCTGAAATAAAACATGTAGATAACAAATTTATGAGTAGATTAACAATGAAGATGTGACATATTACAAAAATTTAATTAAAGGCATGGAAAGAGTCTAAATGACCTAAACCACCGTGTACCCACTCGTCACCTTGCATATACGGCTTTCAAATAACACAAATAGCATAATAAATCCAAATTCCAAGGGATAGTTCCTCCACACCCACAGTTAGGCAAGATACTTATCTCAAACAAGCAAAATTAACCTTCTGGTAAGCCTTTTCTGCAAAATTCCCACTCTAGACGGCTCGAATCTAGCAAAAATAACTTAATACCATAAATACAAACCATAGGATACTATTGCGGAAAATAAAATTGCTATCTTTAAAGAAATTTAAAAAGTCAACCCGGGGATCGCACCTCGGAACCCGATCAAACTTACAAAATCCAAAAACCGATCAATAACGAGTCCAACCATACCAAAATTATCCAATTCCGACTTCAAATCGACCTTCAAATCCCCAATTTATATCTTAGGGAAGTTTTAACAAAATCCCCAATTTTCTCCAACTCAAAACACTAATTAAATGTTAAAAATAAAGATGGAATCATGAAATATTAACAAATGCGAGTTAAACACACTTACCCCAAATCGCTCCAAAATAAGATCTCTAACTCAAAGTGTGAAAAATAAAATAAAACCCTCGACTCTAACATTTTCTGCCTAGTTATTTCGCTTCTGCAGAAACTTGTGGTTTCTGCGACTCCGCATCTGCGGAAGAACATCGCAAATGCGTCCCTAAATCAAGCCTAGCAAATTCCACTTCTTCTGTCCATAACGTGCACCTGTACTCTTGCTTCTTCCGACCAAAGAGCGCTTATGCGCGTTCGCTTCTACGGAAGCTGACCGCACCTGCAGCCCTGGACATCCGACCAGACTCCGCTTTTACAGAGGATATCCACATTTGCAGATGCGCACCTATGCAAGGAACTCTGATTCTGCGATCTTCCCCAGGCTGGCCACCTTCACTTCTACGATCTCCCAGTCGCACCTGCGGCCAAGCCCACCGCAGGTGCGATGACACCAAAAATCAGTTGTTCTTCAGCAAATCTTCCCGAGTCTAAAATGGATCCGAAATCAATTCGAATCACACCCGTGGGTCTCGGAACTTCGTTCGAACATACCATCAATTCCAAAAACACATAAAGAACCTACTCGAGGCCTAAAACCATATCGAACAACATCAAATCTATGACTCTCACTCCATTTCAAGCCTATTGAATCAATGAACATTCAACTTCTAAAACTAATGTCGACTCAAACCAAACCAACTCTGAATGAGCTCAAATTTTGCATGCAAGTCCTAAATGACACAACATACCTGTACCAGCTCCGAAAATCAAAATTCTGACCCGATATCTATAAATTCAACTCTCAGTCAAACTTATCAACCTTACAAACCTTAAACTTTCCAACTTTTGCTAATTCAAGCCAAAACGACCTACAGACCCCCAAATAAATATCCATACATACTCCTACGTCCAAAATCACCATACGAAGCTATCGGAACCCTCAAAAATCCATTCCAGAGTCGTTTATACAATAGTCAAACTCATGTCAACTCTTTCAACTTAAGCTTCCAACCTTGGGACTAAGTGTCCAAATTCACTCTGAAACTTCCTCGGGGCTAATTTAACCAACCGGTAAGTCACATAACCATAAATGAACATATAAGGATTGATAAATAAGGAAAAAGGGCTACAATATACAAAACAACCAGCCGGATCATTATAATAATTTGTGTAGAAGTGTAGCATGAGTACGTATATCAACGCGTACCCAATAAGTATCTAGTCTAACCTAGAAGATGTAGTGACGATGGATCGCGTCGATACTTACTAGGGGTAAATAAATAAAGTACAAGAATTACGTTCGTGTAGGTTTTGTTAGGTTGTGCATTGCGAACGCGTGGGAAATGTTGCGTTTGCAAAGAGGAGAGGAGGCAACTGGGTGTCACGCGTAAGTGCTTCACGATTGCAAGAGGTGAGACGCGACCGCGTAGGTTGGAGGAATATGTGTTATGAGTTCGCGTAAGGTAAGTTAAGGGGCATACTGTTTTATGCTTCGCGGTCTGAGGCAATTGCCGTGATCACGATTAAGGATCACTGGGCAGCAGTGTTATATTTCAAAAACGAGGGTTTGAATCCATTTTCATATTTTGAGCTAGAAACCTCGAATTTGGGCGATTCTTGAAGAGATATTCAAGGTGTTAATTAGGGTTAAGTGATTCTTATTTAATTTAACTAAATCCCATGTTTATGTCTTTAATTCCATCATCTAATTTGTGATTTGGGGTGAAAATTGGGAAAGATGAGGAAGAGTTCTTGGATTAGATTTTTGAGGTTTTGAATGGGATTTTGTTATCGGATTTAAGTAAATTTGGCATAATTAGACTTTTGAGTGAATGGGATTTGGGGTTTTGTGAATTTTGTCAGATTTTGAGACATGGGCCCGAGGGCCGGGTTTGAGTCGATTTCGGATTTTGGCTTATAAATTCATATTTTTCTTGTGGAATTGTTTCCTTTAGCCTATATTGATTCTATTGTACTACTTGTGGCTAGATCGGGATGTTTGGAGACTGATTTAAGAGGCAAAGGCGTGTTGGAGTATAGTTTTTCCCAGATTGAGGTAAGTAACACTTTCAAACCTTGTTCTGAGTGTTCAAAACCCTGAATTATGTGTTATGTGATTGGTATTGAGGTGACGCACATGCGAAGTAAGGTTGTGAGGGAGCGCACCGTGAGAATTGTGACCTTTTCGATTCCATAGCACTGTATAGTGGTTCTATATGTCAATCATGCTAGATATCCTGTTTAGGCTTTATGTCGGTACTGTTGGGACCCATAGTGGTCGTTTCTTACTGTCATCTTACTAATTTCATTGATATTCCATAATCAGTCATATTCATGCATTTCGTATCATATCTCAGTCTCAATGGTTAATTATTGATACATCATATCATTGTCTTCAAGTTAGTTTCATGACATGGTGAGACCGTGAGTGAGACAGGAGATATTGATGACCGAGTGAGGCCGAGATCCTGATTATGAGTGACAGTTATGGGATCGGGCTGTATATCGTAGCGGTTATACTGATTTATGATTGTGCTTGGGCTGAAGGAGCCCCTCCGTAATCTGCACACACCCCTAGTAAGCGCGGTTGATGTTATTGAGGGATGGAACTTCCCTGGACATGGATCTTGTTCGAAACACTATATATACCTGGAGATGGATCTTCTCCACGGGATGGATTGGCCCTACTCGGTACTGGGTGACTGATCACTACTAAAAAATCAGGTTTTAGCGATACATAAATCCTGTAGCTAAACAGAAAAAATCCGTCGCTAAACTCATTTAGCGACGGATTAGCAACAGATTATCAAGAAATTCTGCTAGCTACGAGCATTTTAGCGACAGATTAATGAAGACGTTCGTAGCTAATTCCACTTCTTTCTATAGCGGATGGTCAGTGATGTATATATTCCGGGATTCCCTGGGCCGTTTGGGCCATATACAGTACCTAGTGATTGAGAATTTGAGATCGTGAGCACATAAGGCTGTCGGCATGGTGCATCACATACATCATGTGCATGGAAATGTAGAAATAAAGGAATTTTATACTTCATATCGTTTTGATTTGATCTATTTTACTGTTTTGAGTAATCTATTGAACTTGAAGCACGTCTATGCTTCTGCACTGTTATTTCTATATTATAGTATGTTAGTTGAGTTCTTCACTACCCTTTCAGTCCAAAGGTTGGATTTGTTACTTACTGAGTTGGTTGTACTTACGTAACACCCTGCACCTCGTGTGCAGATCCAGGTGCTTTCGGTCACGACGACTGCTGATTGAGGAGACAGGATCTCGGAGACTATCAAGGTAGCTACATGGCGTTCGTAGGACTTGACTCTCCTTCATTATCTGTATATGTATTTCAGTTCTTACTATTTAGACATTATAGTAGACTGTATTCTGGCATAGATGCTCATGTACTCGGTGACACCCCGATTTTGGGATAGATTGTATTGTGTTGAGGGTTTATTTCTGTTTCAAAAAAGGGTTTTCTTAAATATTAATTGCTTCCATTTATAATTTCAAAGATTTTACTGTGTTAAGTTAGTTGAATAGTGGCTTTGCTAGTTCCACGATAGGCGCCATCACGACGGTTGATTTTGGGTCGTGACAAGTTGGTATCAGAGCTAGGTTACACAGGTCTCACGAGTCATGAGCAAGTTTAGTAGACTCTTGCAGATCGGTACGGAGACGTCTGTACTTATCTTCGAGAGGTTGCCGAAACCTTAGGAAACTTTGCATTCTTGAATTCTTATCGTGCAAATCTGTTGATTCTGGTCTCTAAACTTCTGTTATTCTATTCTCTCACAGATGGTGAGGACACGTACTGCTGGAAAGGATGGACAACCACCAGTACCACCAGTCAGGGCCACGAGAGGCCGCGGTAGGAGCAGAGGTGCAGCTTGAACAGCAGCTAGGGTCACACCTACAGATCCACCAGTTGCCCCACTCCTAGAGCAGGTTCCAGTTGTGGGTGAGCCAGTAAGGCCAACTTAGGCACCAACTGTGCCTATTGTGATTCCAGGCCTTTCAGGGGCCTTAGCTCAGATTCTGACCATGTGCACCAGTCTTACTCATGCGGTCTGTGTTCTGGCCGCAGCACCCACTTCTCAGGTCGGGGGAGGTACTCACACCCCCGCCGCTCGTACACCATAGCAGGTGATACAGGAACTGCAAACACCGAGGGCCCTACCAGTCCATCCAGCTGCAGCTGCTCAGGCCCCGTGGTCCCTGTTGTGGTTGAGGATGAGCAGAATAGACTTGAGAGATTTGAGAGACTTTTACCTCTATCTTTTAGCTATTTTGAGTCAGGGGATTCTTAGGTATTTCTAGATAAATGCGAGCGGACGCTTCGAACAGCGGGTATTCTGGAGACTAGTGGATATTATTCACTTCTTTTTAGTCTTTGGGACTACTTTCTGATGGTGGGAGGCTTTTGAGAGCTGTAGGTCGGTCGGCGTAGAACCCGTTACATGGAAGGAGTTCTCAGTTCTGTTCCTGGAGAAGTTCGTGCCTCAGTCCCGTAGAGAGGAGTTGCGCAGGCAGTTTGAGCAGCTTCATCAAGGGGATATACTAGTGTCGCAGTACGAGATGATGTTTTCTGAGTTAGCTCGTCATGTTGTTTAGTTGGTTCCCACAGATAGGGATAGGTTAATAGGTTCATCGATGGCCTCACATTTCAGCTGCGATTGCTTATGACTAGAGAGAGAGTGTCTGGTGCTACTTTTGATGAGTTTGTCGACATTTCTCATCAGACAGAGATGGCCCGCAGCTAGGAGCGGGTTGAGAGGGAGTCCAAGAGGACTCATGGACACGTGGATTCAGCGGTGTTCCTTCTGGGGATCAGCTCTATCATGGGAGGGCTCGTCCTTAGAGGCATGCTCAGACGGCTCACCCATTTCACCATGGTGCATCATCCAGCCATGGTTCATACAGTTCTGAGCAGGGTCACTCATCTCCCAGTGGCCTTCCAGCTCAGAGTTCTTCTCGTGTACCATCAACTCAGGTTTCATCTATGCCCGATCCTTCTAACAGTTATCCCGATGCTCGGGGCTCCCTTCAGTACCCACCGCCATTCGCAAGGATGAGGTATTTTTACTATGGAGATATGGGTCACATCAAGAGGCATTGTCCCCGCTTTAGCACTCGTTACTTCACCACCCACCCACCCAGCTCAGGGTGGAGCTCAGTCAGCTAGGGGCCACCCTAGAGGGGGAGGTCAATCAGGTGGCAGCCAGGCCCAATTCTATGCTCTTCCCACCAGACCAGATGCCATTACTTCAGATGTAGTGATCACAGGTATTGCCTCAGTTTGCCACAGGGATGCCTCTATATTATTTGACCCTGGTTCCACTTATTCATATGTGTCATCTTATTTTTCTCATTATCTGGATATGCCTCGTGAGCCTCTAGCTTCATCTGTTCATGTATCTACGCCGCTGGGCGACACTATTGTTGTGGATCGTGTATATCGGCCATGTGTAGTGACTGTTGGGGTATTGGAGACTAGAGTGGATATCTTGTTGCTTAGTATGGTTTATTTCGATGTAATCTTAGGTATCGACTAGTTGTCTCCATGTCATGTTGTTCTGTATTGTCACGCCAAGACCGTGACATTGGCGATGTTGGGGTTGCCACGTATTGAGTGGCGAGGTTCTCCAGAATATGTTCCTAATAGAGTGATTTCATACTTGAAGGCTCAGCAAATGGTTGAGAAGGGTTGTCTATCTTACTTGGCCTTTGTGAGGGATGTTGGTGCAGAGACTCCTACTATTGATTCTGTTCCGGTGGTGCGAGATTTCCCAGATTTGTTTCCTGTAAACCTACAGGGCATGCCTCCTAACAGGGATATTGACTTTGGTATTGACTTGGTGCCGGGAACTCATCCAATTTCTATTCCACCGTATCGTATGGTCGAATACCCATTTATTATTTCACCTATTTTTCATGAATCTAAGTTGGAATTTGGGGATTTTTGACCCATGTATTGGAGAGCAAGATTTGAAGGTTAGAGGGTCGATTTGTGGTCGGAATTGGATGATTTTGGTATGGTTGGACTCGTTATTGAATAGATGTTTGGATTTTGTATATTTTGTCGGGTTTCGAGACGTGAGCCTGGGGTTGACTATTTTAGATTGACTTTTTTACTTTGGTTAAAGAACTTAGATTTATCGTATGGAGTCCATTCCTATAGCTTGTACTGATTGTTTAAGTTGTTTGTGGCTAGATTCAAGTCATTCGGAGGCCGATTTGCGAGGCAAGGGCTTGTTGGAGTAGGGATTTGTGCGGTTTGAGGTAAGTCATATTTCTAAACTTGGTACCGAGGTTATGAATCCTTGAACTACGTGTTATGTAGTTGGTGTTGAAGTGACGCATATGCTAGGTGACGGGCGTATATGCGTGCACCATGGTAATTGTGACTCGGTTGATTCTGCAGTACTGTGTAGTTATCAAATCTTGTTGTTATTCATGTAATCTCCATGTGTTAGAGAAATTCAACTGTGATCCATATTAGAAATCATGTTTAGGCTGTATGTTGGTACTGTTAGGACCCACCAACGTCATTTCTACTGTTGAATTATTTGCTCATATTGTAATTATATACTTAGTCACATTCATCATTAGCATATCACATCCCTGTCTCTGTTGTCATTTATTATTGCATCATGTATCATTTTTTGGGTTGATTGACATGAGATTTGTGAGTCGGAGATACTGGAGAGATTGATGACTAAGTTGAGGCCGAGGGCCTGATTGTGAGTGATATTTATGGGATCGGGATTCACGCCGCAAAAGGCTATATTGATTCATGATGGGATCGAGTTACACACTGGAGCATGCCATGTTGGCTTATATTAGCACTTGGGCAGGATCCGTCCCTTCGGAGTCTGACATACCAGCAGTGACCGCAAGTACCATTTAGTGTTGAGTGCAAGTGCCGAGTGATTGAGAGTGCTGAGTGATTGAGAGTGCTGAGCGATTGAGCATGCTGAGTGAGGTTGAATACTCTGAGGGAATGAATATATGAGTTTAACATTGTGTTGCATTAGATGTGACATGCATACTTGACATGAGAACATAGAGATGTAATATTCCTCATGCTAGCATTACGTGGCATATTTTATAAGTATTGAGCCTAAACTGTCGAACTTAAAAGCAT
The DNA here is from genome assembly GCA_005239505.1 of Nicotiana paniculata. Classification (NCBI taxonomy): domain Eukaryota; kingdom Viridiplantae; phylum Streptophyta; class Magnoliopsida; order Solanales; family Solanaceae; genus Nicotiana; species Nicotiana paniculata. The sequence goes on from ML318260.1 coordinate 75,390, forward strand.
GTCTATAATTATGTACTTTGTACAACTGATTATGAGATTTCGATGAGTTGTTACTGTCATTTTCCTGCCATATCTATACTGTTATTATCTGGAATTGGACTGTACCTATCTGAGCTCGCCAGTGCTTTCAGTCTAAGGTTAGTCATGTTACTTATTGAGTACATTGGGTCGGTAGTACTCATACTACACTTTTCACTTCGTGTGAAGATTCAGGTACATTTGAACCCAGTGGTTGCAAAACTTGGAGCATTGCCTGCTTGGAAACTTTGAGGTAGCTACTTTGGCATCCGTAGACCTCGATTCTCTTTCTTTTCAGCTTATTTAGCATTGTTCTATCTTTCCAGATAGTTGTATTAGAAGTTCTGACTGTGTTGGTATTTAGTAGCTCATGTACTCTGTCACACCCAGATTTTGGGGATTTTGTATTTAAGTCACAGCTATTCTTATCGATTATTTATGATATTTTTTCATGTTAAACTTATTTCATCATGTTTTTAATTTAAAAGGCGTAGTTAATTGTGATTTTAGGCTTGCCTAATACTGTGATAGGAGCCATCGCGACATGTGATATTTGGGTCGTGACAGATTTCCATGTTGCTTCTTCAACAACTTGGCTTTTCCATAACACTTTAACCGATGCCATATCTTTTGCTCAATTTCTGGACTTGTCTATCAAGTATAGCAATAGAAATCTCCTCATATGTTAGTGTTTTATTTATCTCAATGGTTCGCAGTGAAATGACATATGGGGATCTCTTAGACACTCCTAGCGTTACAATAATAAGGTATACGCCCTGAGACAGGTCTAGCCACTATAGGCAATACGTAAATCAACTACATCAATAATATATCGAATCGCAACTTATAAGCAAGATAAACAATTTACTCCCTCTCTTCATGGAATAAGCATGATACACATCGAACTAAAAGAAATTTCTAAGAAACAGTCATACTTGCAGCCATGAACAAGTGAGGGGCTAAGATTTTCACATCCCTCATCGGCCCTCCAAGTGGCCTTCTCGACATCATGATTACGCCATAATACATTCACTGAATTTATGACTATTTTTCTCAACCCACAAACTTGTATCACATGAGTCTCAACCGTTCCTTCCTCGTAAAGCAAACCATCATTAACAATATCTAAACATGCTACCAAAATAGAAAATAGCATTACCTCTAAGGCTATCTCATGTACAATAGAAATCACGCGTGCCTCATCGTCCATATACTCTCATAGTTAAGAAATTATAAGATCAAATCCACCAAAGGTAGTTCCGCTATAAACGTAAACTCACGTGCACACCTCCACTCTTTTTAGAAACCTCACGCAGCCTCGAGAAAGCATGTGCTTCCATTTGGGCCTTGCAACACCTTTTATTAACAATTCCCTTTTATGGATATTATATCATATTTATTTAACCCATGTTCTTGGTTAAGTTCGTTCGAATAATCGTTTTACATATGAGATACCATAATTTATTTCTATCCCTATGTCTCTTGTAGTTCTTTTAGAACTAAAGTTTCATCAAAATTCGTAAAGTAACATTGCATAATTCGTCCTCCATTCTCAAACTTTTTGACTAAATTCACATTTAGGAGTCTTACTTTATGGATAAGGATCCCATTTACTAACTTTTCTCGCGACAAAGATTTCAAAATCACTGTACGGATCTTATTTCATGAAGTCATCCATCCATCAGAGACTCCAGCGACTTAAAGTAATCCGCATCCGTTCGCTTTAAATTGATAACACTTGTTCTTCTGGGTCCTTGCCTTCTTCGGTAGATAGTATTTTATTATAAACATCGTCGTCTTTTTGAATTATTTCTGGAAGGATAAAGTTTCTTCTCTCCGCTTTAGTATAATATTTCAACAAGTCTTCATTTTTTTCATCATCGCAAATAGCATTTCTAGCAATTATTCTAGAAAATCCTTGAAAGCAAGATTATATGTTTCTTATACATAATGAATAAATCCGGAATGGTTAGGATTTGTTTGAAACAGGAACCCCCTCGCTAACATTACCTATAGTCAATCTACTAAAGACTTATTTTACTAGTTTAGGAGCTATTTTTAAAAATAAATAATTCAGATAACAATAAATAGTAACATGAGTATAACAAAAATAAATGTGAAACTTAATATAAGATGGAATGCGTATACCAAACGCCAATATATAATTCATATTGATGGAAGAAAAATGCTTTGACTAGTGGTGTAGCGCCAACGAGAAAATATGCCACCGTACAATTGATTTTGATGTTGAAAAATTACAGCAAAATAATTGAATAGTATAATGTTAATTGCAATGAGAGTGAGAGAGAGAGAGAGCTAGAGAGATATGAGAGTTTTGTATGAATAATAAAAGAATAAAATAAGGTACTTATAATTTTAAAATAGGGCCAAAGTGTAATTTAATAAATTTAGAGGTTAAAAACATTTTAGGGGGTAGGGAGGTAAAAATAGCCGTTTTTGGCTATTGCTAAAGACTATTTTTTCTTAAAAATATTGCTGGCTAATGGTCAAACTGGCTAAATTTTAAAAAAAAAGTTAAGGGTATCAGTTTGATACTAGACCGGTACCGATCCAGTACCTTTAAGGTACCAACCAGACGGTTCTAAGGGTACTTTTTTCAGCCCCTACCCCCTCCCCTTCCCCTTAGCCCCAATTCCTTACCCTACCCCCAAACCGGACTGGGACGGAGTGGTATCGGTACTGACCGCATTGGTTCCGGGTAATCTCCTACCCTTAGACAGCCGTAGGCACGAAACGAAACATCTTATTAAGGAATGAGAAATCATATATATCCCACCACACAACGGTAACTATTGGGTTAAAATAGCTCAAAGATACTCTTAACATGGTGTGATATTGCGCACCCGAACACGATTTTCCTTGAAAAGCCTCAAATCGTTAAGAGTATCCAATACCTTTTAAGTGGATTATATTTCTTTTTTACTTTCCATATAATATTTTGTTCACACCTATAGTCTCTCCTTAAACTAAGTTTCATATGACTCGTCACCATTCATCGACTTCTTTGAAGATTAACTATGTGCTACATATAATATTCGAGTATTTATAGTCACCGAAATCTAGATGAAAGGTTGTGGTCTTCAAAGCTACGGGTAAATGTCATATATCAGCCCATAGACGGGCAAAGGAATAAGCAGGGCCTCATGCCACACTCTGTTATTTCCGTACTTGTCTTGCCAAATTATTGGCTATGATGCCAGTTGTTGGTCTAAAATAATCCAAAGATGCTCTTAACATGATGTGATATTATCTGCTTTGGGTCAAGCCCGCACGGTTTTCTTCAAAAGTCTTCCCATCATATCCAACACCTTATGAGTATATTATTTTTCTGTTCTACTTTTAATGTGAGATTTTGTTTACACACTGAATAACAGTAACATAATTTGATACGTAACATCAAGATGAGCATTCAATAATTACTTACAAATATTTAGTGCTCAACCCTTTAATCTTCTTATGTTGTCGACTATTTTCAGGGTAAACTTCAAAGAACCATGCATATACCTAAAGAAAAATTACCAAATCGTATGCTTCTAAATATTTTCTTTTTGGTAACTAAACATTATATTGGTCACCAAGTAATGAAATTACAAATCAAGCTTATGTATTCTCAGCTAGGTAGTCCAAGAAAAAGGAACATAACAGTTCGTTTCTGCAGCTGGATTCTCCTAACTCCTGTACTCCTGATGTATGCTTAAATTTGATGAATAGGATTTTGCAGTTACTACTTACTCTCTCTACATGAACTCTAATGATTTGGAAACCAGCTCTAAGATTTCCACATATCCTTTGTTAAGAAATCTATATATACGACACTCAATGAATAAGGAACTTCTAAATAGGATATACGATAATAAATAAGGAAATTTGAATTTGTCCTCTTTCCTGTCAACGGAGATCTAGGTAGGAATATATCGTCAATACACGTAGGAAAATTGAATAACAAATTAAGTTTTAACAATAATCTTCTAATGACTAATATAAAACTAAAGAAAGACTTTACACAAAGTTGGTAAGAGTGCATTTGTAGCTCATCTTTTCATTTTTTAGACACGACAGATCAGCCCAATAATATAAATTACTGTAGGTTTTATTAGAAATTTGGAATCCAAAAAAAGTATTTAGAGAATTCAAATACCCCATTAATTTACCAGATAACCACACTGACCCGAAGTATGAACCCTACACAAAAGGTGTATATGGCTAAAATCGGAGAGCCTGATTTTACGATAATTACGGCGCTTCATTGCCCGTCTTCAAAAGGCTTGAAGCAGTTCGCGTTTTTACATCGAGGAGTCATGTCGAGGACTCTCCTCGCTCGACCTCGATACAGTGTAAATCGAAGATTATCATGGAAAAGCGGAAAAATCCCAGAAGGCACGTGGTTAAAGCTGACCAAGTACGCAAAATAGTACAAGCCCGTACCGTGGCATTAAATGGTTTGACCAGCCGTCTATCGTTGTATTAATTGCACATGTACTATGTTGGATTTTCCCCTCTTATATAAAGGGGACCCTTGTCATTTTGTAAGACACATGATATTCAATACAAGAACAAGAACATTCTCTGCTCTTTAAACTCAAAACATTCTTTACAATTGCTCCATTGATTTATTGCTTTTCATTTATTGTGTTCATTAGTTGTTCTTAATTTATTACTTGTTATTGATCATAAAGAGGACGTCTTCTAGGCCTTCAATACTGTTTTATCCTCTTCGACCTCCCTCCATCAAGCTCTCGAGCTCGACCTCGAGGCCAATTTCGACCAAGCCCGAGACCCCGTCTCTCACCTGCTCGGTTTGCACAATCTCATTATCCTTCGCACTTATCTCATTTCTTATCTCTCACTTAGAAATTATTGCCTAAACAACTGGTATTAAAATAGATCACATATTTTTAGAACCACAAAATTAAATATAATTGTAATTACCATTTTTATGGTAAACAGTTTGGCGCCCACCGTGTGGCTAAAAATAATAGTAATTATTTTAGTGCTGGTTTTCTAAAAACACAAGTTATTCTTTACACTTTTTCTTGTCCAAGAATCTTCAATTTTAGGTCAGAAAATGTCTAACTCAGTAAATGCACATGAAAACAACGGTCCTGAGGACCATGGGGAGAACGGCGCAGCTGCTTCAGGTGCCGGTGTACCACCGCAAAACCCTAAGGGGGAACCAGTGCAAATCCCCATTGATGAAGACTCACGTAATGCTCAACATGTCGATGTAGGCTCTCATACAGACAGGAATGTGCGCGATGGAGACCAGCATGAAGCACGGAGAGCCCATGCTCAAAAGGAAAGGGAGGTTAGCCTTCACGTCATTTTTGAGATGTTGCAAGCACAACAGATGGCTATTGCTCAACTACAAATCAATCAGAGAACTCCAAGCACAGCACCACCAGAAACGGCTCCTCGAGTTGAACAAACACCAGAAAGGTCGAGCAATAATGGGTCAGCATCCAACCCCGCGATTATTAAGATGCTCGAGGACCTCACAAAGTGGATTGAATCAGGCGAAAAGAAGATAGAAGCTAACGACAAAAAGGTGGAAACCTATAACTCAAGGGTTGATCAGATCCCAGGCGCACCCCAATTCTGAAGGGTGTAGACTAAAAAAAGTTTGTGCAAAAGCCATTTCCATCAAGTGCGGCTCCGAAGCCCATCCCAAAGAAATTCAGAATGCCCGATCTCCCGAAGTACAATTGGACCTCGGACCCCAATGAGCACATTACTGCTTACACTTGTGCTATGAAAGGAAGCGACCTAAGAGATGACGAGATTGAATCCGTCTTACTGAAAATATTTGGAGAAACACTGTCCAAAGGGGCCATGATGTGGTATCATAACCTGCCCCCAAACTCGATAGATTCATTTGCCATGATGGAAGACTCTTTTGTGAAGGCATATGTTGGTGCCATCAAAGTCGCTACGAGGAAGTCTGACATCGTCAAAATCAAACAAAGAGAGAATGAGATGTTAAGGGAGTTCGTATCCCGCTTCCAATTGGAACGGATGGAATTACCTTCGGTCTCCGACGATTGGGCACTACAAGCCTTCTCTCAGGGCTTGAATGAACGAAGCTCGATAGCTTCAAAGAAGTTGAAGAAAAACTTAATCGAGTATCCCGCCGTAGTTTTGGCGGATGTACACAACAGGTTTCAATCGAAGATCATAGTCGAGGACAACCAATTGGAAGACCCCTCAGGCTCGGTGTATCCCAGCAGGCTCTTAACAAAGGAATCGAGGCTTCCAGAAAGAGAGTCGAGGCCAAGCAAAGAAAGGTATCAACCGTATATAGAAAATTGGAGAAATATCCCGAGGCGTAACATAATTTGAAGTGACCAAAGGATCGCTCGAGGCCAGAATCCTCGGGGACTCTTGAACAAAGCAGGGTTCGACAGGCACACAGGGCCGGTAGAGTCACCCCGGATATCTGAGTACAACTTCAACATCGATGTTTCAGACATCGTATCGGCCATAAGTAAAATCAAGGACACCAGGTGGCCAAGACCCGTGCTATCAGATCCTTCGCAGAGGAACCCTAACTTAATATGCGAATATCACGATACCCACGGTCATAGGACCGAGGATTGCAGACAGCTTCAAGAAGAGGTGGGTAGACTAATTAGAAAAGGGCACCTTCGGACGTTCCTCAGCGACCGAGCTAAAAACCAATTTCGGGAAAGATAGGTGAACAGGAAAAATGAAGCAGAAGAACCACAACACGTCATTGACATGATTATTGGAGGAGTCGACGTCCCTCAGAGACCCGTTTTCAAGCGAACAAAAGTATCCATGACCAGGGAAAAATGAACTCGGAGCTACGTACCCCAAGATGCTCTTTCATTCAGCGAAGAGGACATCGAGACCTTGTCTCAACCTCATAATGACGCACTGGTAATTTCTTTTCTTTTAAATAAATTTCAAGTTAAGTTTGTGCTCTTGGATCCAGGTAGCTAGGCCAATATAATCAGGTCGAGGGTGGTAGAGCAACTCGGGTTGCTCGACCAGATCGTGCCCGCCTCCCGTGTCCTCAACGGATTCAACATGGCGAGCGAGACAACGAAAGGGGAAATCATCCTCCCAGAATGACCGGTACAATTCAAAATACCAAGTTTTATGTCATCGAAGGTGACATGAGATACAACGCATTTCTTGGAAGGCCATGGATTCACAGTATGAGGGCGGTGTCGTCAACCCTTCATCAGATGATGAAGTTTCCTACGAATGATGGAATAAAAAAAGTGTAAGGAGAGCAGCATGCAACAAAAGAAATGTTCGCAGTGCACGATGTGGCATCGGCACCGACACATTCCGAAGGAGCCAAAGAACAAGCAAACAGCCGAGTAGAAATCACAAACCACATTCTCGGATGAACGAATAAAGGACCGTGTCGCGTCCTCGGAACGAGTGACTGAAGCATATAGAGGCATGAACGCCACCACAGTTAAAGTACAACCCTCTCCCTTTTTCCTTCACATTTTACACTAACATATGTGCAGATGTTCGATTGAAAGGAATCGAAGTACCCTCATGCTCGAAGGCCTTAGGTTTTAAAGCATGCGTTGTGCTCTTTTTCCCTCATGTCGGATTTTATCCCAAATGTGTTTTACCGACGAGGTTTTTAACGAGGAAACATCCATATGCTACCTAAGGAGAACTCACCAAGTATTCAAGGCTTCTTCTCGATAAACCTCAAATATTGAGGGGCATCCCCCCGGGAGATCACCTCCTCAAGGAAACTAAAATATGCAAAAGAGGGTCTCGACAGGAGAACAATGTGTAGGAACAAACGGTCGAATGAACCGTGTCCACATAGAATAATCGAACCCTCGATGGTGAAAAAAGGTATACTTGTACCAAGTAATCGGAGGAGAATCTTTTATCATCAAAACACTTCGCGCGTCAAATAAGTTCGCTATTTTCACAAGAAACGACTCAGGGCCAAAAATTTCCCAAACATTCGGGGACTGTCCTCAAGAGTCACCCCATCGATTCATCAAAAACTCTAAGCCATAAGACCTTAAGGCCGGCAATTCGAGCTCATAAGCCCTCCATGAGGCACCAATGTAAGCCCTCCATGAGGCAACATCAGCAATGTAAGCCTTCCACGAGGCAATATCAACACTATAAGCCCTCCATGAGGAAATATAAACAATCTAATCCCTCCATGAGGCACCGGTGTAAGCCCTCCATGAGGCAATATCACCGATGTAAGCCTCCATGAGAAAATATCAACAACATAAGCCCTCTATGAGGCAATATCAACTCCGACTCAGGGACTGTCCTCGACAGTCGGCTCATCAAGCTATCTAACTCGAAGTCGTAAGACCTCAGGGCTGGCAACTTCAAGCTCATAAGCCCTCCATGAGGCACCAATGTAATCCCTCCATGAGGCAATATCAAAACTATAAGACCTCAATCAAGGCATGTACAAACTTTAAGACCTTAAAAAGGCATAATCCCGATATCAAATCCAAGGCTATATATCGAACTTGTAAGACCCCTAAAAAGGCATACCCTCGATATAGACGCCGAGGCTATCTCACTCGGGGACTAAAAGGCTACGGCTAAATACAATGACCACTGTCATAAGGCTCCGGCCAAACTAACGCGACTCGGAGATGTCCGACTGTCGCCATGAAATCACAGGCCTCCAATTACTTCGAAAAAACTTTGAAAATAATCGGTTAAAGGTCGTACCGACCTAACGTGTAAGAGCCCAAGTCGCCAGCTACATCAAAGGTCGTACCGAACTTACGCGTAAGAGCCCAAGTTTCCAGCTACATTAAAGGTCGTACCGACCCAATGCGTAACAGCCTAAGAGCCAGCCTAAAGAGCCTCAGGGATGATTTAAAAACGTAAGAGTCGATGAGCTCGAGTTGAAACCCGACTCGAAGACTGAGCCTTAAACGGTTAACTAAAGTGCCTCAGGGCCAAACACGTAAGAGCCCAAGTATCCAGTTACATCAAAGGTCGTACCGACCCAATGTGTAAGAGCCCACGGGCCAGCCTAAAAAAGCCTCGGGGCCAATTTATAACCCCAAGGGTTTCATTTTGAAGTTCAATTCATCGGGCTAATTATCAAAGAATTTTATATATATGTGTGTTACAAATATACATTTACAATGCTACCACAGGAGTTCTATACAAAGGACAGGAAAGAAAACCTAATCCACTCTCGGGACCAGCTCCCTTGACGGCCCCTCGGACCAGCTCCTATGGCGGCCCTCAAATATCAGCATCGGCTCAAGAGGAAAGGAAAAACTTGGCGTCGATCTCATCCGCCTTGGCCAGCTTTATCTCTTCTGAGAGGTCAAATCCCCTAGCATGAATCTCTTCGAGGGTCTCCCTCCGAGACCTGCATCGGGCATGCTCATTACCCCTCCTCTCTCTGTCAAAGGATCCCCTCGCTTTGCCCGAGCATCAGCAGTATCTTTCAAATAAACGACCACCTTCTTATCATCCATCGCTCGAACTTATTCAGCTTCAGCCCGGGCGTCCACGACCTCAGCCTTCATATTCAAAAGATCAGTCTCGAGCTTGGCAATCCTGCTCGTTTGAATCGAGCTATTTTCTCGAGCATTGCGAAGTTGCACCTCAAGAGCAGAATCCTTGGCCAAGGCATTCCTTTGGGCCACAGCATTAACGCCTATTTCCGCCTTCAACGCATCGCATTTGGAATTTACTTGCCCGACTTCGCCCCAAAGGCATTCCAACGCTTATGTTTTTCTCTGAAGCTGAAGCGCCGAAACATTAGTTCTCAAAAACGGGAAAGGAAGCATGTACTCCCTCAGGATAGGTATTACCTAGTGCTCAAGATTGTCTTCGTAGTTTTGACTTCGATGCATCTCCGATCGAATACGTATCAACTATTTCATTTTCTGCCTGAGAGATTTCTCCTTGCGCAAAGCTTCTCGCAACTTGGTCTCACAACGAAGCAGCTCAAACTTGAGCTTGTCAAAGGCCTATAAAAAGAAGCTTCATTTCAAAGGATGAAAATACATAGATGAAAAGCCAACAAAGTCAGCAAAACTCACCACGGAGCTGAGCCGCTGAGCCTCCTCAAAAGTTGAGTGTACGTCTACTGGCTTGGTCCCATCGAACCTAGTTGAACCGCTCTCGATGGGGATATGATCGCTCGAGACCCCACTTGATTTAGGTGGACCCTGGCCCCGAGCGTCCCTTGAAGTACCTTCGAGGGGGAAGCAGACGGTGGTGAAAGACTTTTGCTCTTTCCCTCTCGTGGAACCACTCCCTTAAAATTAGAGGTCTCAGGCCTAGCAAGGTCGAAAACCTCGGGAGGGCCAATGGTTCGAGCCGTAGATGAACCATCCTCCCGAGGAGAATTGATGTCCACAGAATGACCAACGTATATAAATTCCGCTTCAGCGGCGACGTCTCCTTTGTGTTTCCGGGCAGGCCCCGCCTCTTTGAGAATGTCCTCATCCATCGAGGACCTTTTCCGCTTATTATCCTCCCTCGACTCTGAAGCCGACGGCCCTTCCCTCTCCTCTAAGGGGCACGATCTCACCTCGGAGAATCCATCAACATCTGCGGTGGCGGAGTTAATACACATAAAAGAAAGCATTCCTCAAAAGGCAATCACATGGCTCATACCGTGGTGCTTTGATTCCCATCTTCCATTCGACAGATCTCGCCACTTGCGTTCATCATAGGTCGAGGAAGCTGCCAGCCTCCGAGTCCAGTCCGCAAGATCGGGGATCTCTTCCTACATCCATGGGACCGCTGATAAAGAGAAGAAGAAACATTCTTATAATTCAACAAGAGTAAAGGGCACTAAGGTACGACGTAGTGCTTACGTTTGAAGTTCTATTTTTTGGGGAACGGCAGGAACTCTACAGGAATGATGTCGATGGTCCTCACTCAGATAAACCGACTCATCCATCCTCGGTTCTAGTCCTCATCATCACTGGCAATAAAAGGCTTGGTGGATTTGCGTCGTAACGCAATCAGGCCTCGACAATGCTGAGGTCGATATAATCTAATAAGGTGGCTAAGGGCTCGAGCTCAGCCTTTTCAGTAAATTACCTTATCATCAACACTATCCGCCAGAAGGATGGATGAATTTGAGCCAGATTGACTCGATACCTTTTGCAAAATTCGAGCACAAGACGGTCGAGGGGACCCAATGTAAATGGGTACGTATACACGTTCAAAAATCCTTCCACGTAAGCAATAATATTCTCTTCTTGTGAAGGTATCTGCACCATCACATTTTCTCTCCATCCGCAATCTCTCCTCACAACCTCGAGGTGGTTTTCTTCTATCGATCGGATAAACCTCTACGCATGCTCTCGATGGCTCGGAGCATCGAAGGGTTTCTCTAGTGTAAAGTCTTTCTTCAAAGCAAAACAACTCGAGGTTAACTCGTCGTACGTCGGCGGTGTACCACCGACAGGGCGAGAAGTAGAGGTAGAGTTTCCTTCTTCTTGGTGGAAGGATTTGGGCACGGCAACATAGCTATTTTAACAAAGATAAGGAGGAAGAAAGCTCAAACAGTTTCGCAAGCTGAGAAAAGGAAGAGAACGTTGAAGAGAAAACTAGTTTTCCAAAGTTGCAAGACCTAAACTAAAGAAGGAGAAATTATATATAAAACAATCAGCGGCTATTTACCCACTTTGAGGGCCAATTAATTCTGACAAGGTCGTTATAGCTTTTGGGAAAGTTTACCAGTGGGGCCACCTCGGTCACTTCACGATCATGTCATATAAATGACGCTGTCATGCAGCGTTCGAGGGATCGAAACTCCCATGTCAACCTAGCCTCGAGAAGGTGTTCGATCCCGAGGACTCTCTGTCACTACAAGAATGGGCCCCGAAGAGCTAAATTCAGAGCTCGAAGGTCGACTTTCGCATAAGCATTGCAGGACAAAGTTTGGAAGATATGAAACAAAGAGACATTTTTATTCCAGAAAAAATGTATTAACAAGGGTATTTTTACAAATACTCCCCCCCGGGGATCCCATGTACAGAAAAGGGGAAAAGTAAAACAGTAGGTGAATCTACTTTTCGCCTTCACTACTGCCCGAGCCGCTTTCTGAGCCTTCATCTGAGTTGACATTGTCGATTCTTCCTCCAAGGCACTGGCCTCTTCAATCTTGGCAGAGAGATCCACACATTTACCGCTCGTTTCCTCGTAGGTTTTCCTCCTGGCTTGCAAGCAAGCAGGAGCAACTGCCCGAGCCAGTTTTAGCCGGCCTTCTCAGATATCTCCTTGGCCCGATCATTCACGACGGCAGCATCCCTTTTGTACGAAGAGACAAATTCATCGGCCTCAAACTTGGCCACAGATAATGCAACAGCCTCCTTCTGAGCACTTCGAAGAAGGTCTTGAATCGAGGATAGCTTCTCCCGAAGCATTTACCTCTCCAAAACCACGGCATCATTCAGCCGCGCCAGCTCAAGGATTTCAGCGTCCTTGGCCGCAGCATCCTCTCGGAGCTTCCCCACGAGGGCATCCCTTCGCCTAATCTGAAAGACACAGAAGATAAGCTAATCAGCACTAAATATGACAATAAAAGATAGGATTATGGGTACCAGAGTACCTGCTCGATGAAGTCGACCCTCTCTTGGAGCGGCCTCTCCGAGCCCGCCTGGAGGTTGATCAACTCCTCCTCTTTTCGGGTGCATAGAGCCTCCAGCTCGATTGATTCCGACGTAAGCTTCTCAAGCTCCTCTCCAAGATGAGTCAACTCATCTTGCAGCTTGGAGAAGGCTTGGTCATACAGCTTCTTGACCTACAGCACAAAGGAAGAAAGTTAGAAAAGCAAGAGTAGAAATTCGAAGCATAGAATATTATACCAAAGAAGGTTACCTACTTTTGGAGCCTCTCGGCCTCCTCGAGAGCAACGGGGGAATCGAAATTGGTCTCCTACTCAACACGTTCAAAGTAATCTCTGAAAGCATCATCCTCTCCCCGAGAGGTCCCCAAGCCGGGGGAATTCCTGTCCCGAGCATCTCGTATGTCCCCTGGAGAGAAGGACGGGCCCGATTAAAACCCGACTGCAACATCAACCTCCATCGGGGCTTCCTCTCGACCCTGAAAAGCTCCAGAATCGAGCCCTTAGAGATCACCAGTACGGACTGTTCCATGTCCGATGGGCGGCTCGAGGACTGCACTCAAACCCTCCTCGAGGGTCTCCTGAACTCGAGGCAGGTCCGCATCGGCCGCCTCCAACTTGGTAGCCGCCCACCTAGCAGCTTTTGAAGCATTAACGCTTTGTTTTTCCCTTTGTACCAAAGGGCAGGTATCATCATCTTCTTCCTCGGCTCGCAGGCTCTCAGTGGCCATCGAGGATAGGACCGTGGCATCGGTCTTGGGCTTCTGAGCCTTTGCTTTTTTGGATTTTGGAGACTCCACCGATGTATCCTTCTTCTTTTTCTTGTCCTTAGCAGTTTTCAAAGCCTCTTCCTCACCAGGAGGGGGCCATCTCATCGACACACCTTCCCCAAGGCCTGCACAATCGTGATGTATCAAACTCACCACCCTAGAGAATAGTTACAAAAAATGAGGAAGCGACAACAATGAGAGAATACCTTGGTTCTTAGCTTGCCACCGTGTTTTAGCCAAATCGCGCAGACGCGTTTGTTGTATGGAAAAGCGGAATCCAAAAGTTTACCCACCCCGAAAGGTCCTGGACCGCACCGGGAAACCAAACGGTGGCTGCACAATTAGGAGAAAATCAATCAGGATAGAAAGAGGTGGTAAAACGTACTCAATATGGGGATACTTACGTTTCATATTCCATTCCTCAGGGAAAGATATTCTATCAGCAGGGATGATGTCCGAGGTTCTGATTCTAACAAATCGGCTCATCCATCCCCGATCTTTATCCTCATTGATGCAGGCAAAGAACGTCTTGGCATATCAACGGTGCAGCTTAATTAGGCCCCATCGGAAGAGACGAGGGCTGTACAATCTGATCAAGTGGTCGAGGGTGAAAGTCATTCCCTCGACCATGTTGGAAATGCGTCGAATCATATATACAATCCTCTAGAAAGAAGGATAAATCTGACCAAATGTCACTCACTATTGACAGCAAAAGTCGAGAATCACCGGGTCAATCGGTGGAGAGGAAGAATCTTCGGGGCCTAATGTAAAAGGGTATGTACATACGCTGAGAAAGCCAGCCTTATGTGTGACTATGCTTTCTTCAGCTGCGTGGATTTCTACTTGGGCCGCCTCCCCCCAACGGCATTCTAGTTTTACCCTCTCTATATCTGTCACTACACTCATATACCGAGACATGGGCTCGCATCGATCCGGTGTAGAAGGGGGGGTTTCAATGGTAAAAATCGGAGACGGTATCGAAAGGACCAGGGATGCACTGCTCGATGCTTGGAGGAGATTTTGATTTGCCCTTAGACGGGCATGATGAAGAAGCGGCTCCCTCTTTTTGAGGTATCATTTTGGAAGTTTTTTACCATAATTGTCATTGAGTTTTGAAGAAAGAAGATGAAGAAACAAGCGCAGAAAGAGGATGAGGGTAGGAAGCAGTTAGTAAAACTTTGAAGACTTGAAGAAGTTGTAAAATTGTGAAAAGGCAAATGATTGAGGTATTTATAGAAGCCCTTGGGGCATGTTTGAAGTGGACGGGTCGAACCACTAGCGGTTCGTAGGCTTCTCGAGAATCATGCTGACAGCGACCTCTGCACAGCTTTTATGTCACACCATTCGATGATCTGATGAGGTTGACGTCATAATACGGATATCGAAGAGGCAATAATTCAATACCGTTTCTTATCACTTCATTCTAATAAACGCGGGGACTATCTGTATACAGCTAAAATCGGAGAGCCCGATTTTACGATAATTACGACGCTTCATAGCCCGTCTTCAGAAGCCTCGGAGCAGTTCGAGTTTTTACATCGAGGAGGCATGTCGAGGACTCTCCACACTCGACCTAGATACAGTGTAAATCGAAGATCATCGTGGAAAGGCAGGAAATTCCCAGAAGGCACGTGGTTAAAGCTGACCAAGTACGCAAAATAGTACAAGCTCGTACCGTGGCATTAAATGGTTGTACCAGCCGTCTATCTTTGTATTAATTGCACATGTACTATGTTGGATTTCCCCCTCTTATATAAAGGGGACCCTTGTCATTTTGTAAGACACATGATATTCAATACAAGAACAAGAACATTCTCTGCTATTTAAACTCAAAATATTATTTACAATTGTTCCATTGATTTATTGCTTTTCATTTATTATGTTCATTAGTTGTTCTTCATTTATCACTTGTTATTGATCATAAAGAGGACGTCTTCTAGGCCTTCAATATTGTTATATCCTCTTTGACCGCCCTCGATCAAGCTCTCGAGCTCGAGCTCGAGGTCAATTTCGACCAAGCCCGAGACCCTGTCTCTCACCTGCTCGATTTGCACAATCTCATTATATTTAGCTCTTATCTCTCACTTAGCAACTATTGCCTAAACACCTGGTATTAAAATAGATCACACATTTTTAGAACCACAAAATTAAATATAATTGTAATCACCATTTTTAAGGTAAACAAAAGGTCCAAGTTATATTAAGAGAATTGGGAAACTACTGACTATGTCCATTTATAAGTAACCCATTACAACAATTGGTCAATTCATAAAATATTAATAATATTAGCCAAATATTACTAGTATTAGCCAATTAGCTATTTGTAGCAAAAAAAATATCAATTTTTTGCTTTCTTTTGAGTGGGTATTATTAGAATAAATTGGGTAATCTTAAGGAGCTTGAATCTCAGTTTTGGGATGATTTGGTGAAGTTTTGAGGTAGTTTGAATTGAAAATTCGAAGTAAAAACTGAACATGAAAAAAATGATATGTGTATCACATTGTGTATCATTTATGTATCACATATGTATCATATTAGTATCAACTGTGTATCACATGTATATTCATGTATACCTATGTGTGAGATACATGCGTCACAGAAGAATTTTTTGAAATTGATTTAGTTACGAATTTTGATACAAAACAAGTCTAAATCACCTCCAATCTTCCTAAAATTTTATATATTAACTTATCTATATGTTTTCAATGAATTTCAACTATACCCATTGAAAAAAGTTCCTTTTTTGCTTAGATTTTTGGAATATTATATTTTTTATTTTATTTTTGTATTTCATCACCTTATTTGCTACCTCATCCATGAAATTTCATTTTCGTCTTGCAATGTTACTAGTCACGCTTAAAAATATGGAAGATGATTTTTGCATGTGATTATTTGAGAGAAGGAATCTTATTTATTTGGTTTTTCAATTTTTATATGTGTTTGGCTAGTTTTGGCAAGTCTATGATTAATGGTCAAAGACCGGTAAGTCAAAACTTATTTAGGACATTTGTGTAAGTTTCCCAATTCTACTCCCACCTTCTATGCGGCACTTGGTAAAAGGGCTTTTTCCTTATAAGTAAAGAAAAAAATGGTAAAGGTAGAGTTGCACTTCAAAAAATGGTTTATTTAGCTTCATTAGAGAAAAAATAGAAATTTCTAGTGGCAACAACTAATTATATTTAGCAAATCTCAAGTTCCGCTCAAACGACAGATGAGTCGTTCACTTCAGAAAATTGCAATCTGAGATATATCAGACAGTAAAGGGATTTCTCAATCTATTGGGAATGAAATCGGACCATTGTAGAGGCGATATTCAAGACTGATAGCCTGTTCTTGGATTTCAAGTACAGGGTTGCAGAATTCTTGTGTGTGATATTCCATTAATTAGGAGAGCTTAAACAAGCTCGATCTAGAAATCGGGCAAACACAAACGGACAAATTTTGAAAGAGACTTGCTGATATTGCCACTATAACACAAATAGCTAGTTGGTCTCGGCTACATGACTAGGCATCAAAATGTTCATCCTGCTACTGAACTGAACAACTAATGACGACCGAAGATATCGCATTTATGTTTCTTATTCAGTAGTTACTATGGTGTGCTGGGAATACGTTCAGTTCCAGAAATGTGAGAGGCTGCATCATCTTTTGAAATGGCAAAATTGTTCACAGGAGCCACCTTTCTGGAGTGGTCTCTCTTCCCATCTTTAGTTGTTGACCTGGAACCATTTTGGTGCGAATTAAGAGACAGCCTTCTGTTGGCTGACCCATTGGCGCTCCCATTTGCTCGTGGACCCACCACCTTCTTTGTACCAAGTGGTCGAGTAGGGCTTGGTGTTGATCCAAATGGTGTTTCTGGTTCTTTGCTTATCTGCTCATGGAACTTCTTCTGGTCCTGCCCGACACCAAAAGAGCATATGTACTAGTGAGGCCTTTGGATTGTGAGAATTATGGATATGAACTTGAACACAAGAATAGTGAATGGTCAAAAATACATTTTCCTGACCAAGTAGCGTCAAACAAATTGATCACACACCATAAAAGACACTGCACTTACCCGCAACCTTCTTTTCTCTTCTTCCCTATCGTGCCTGAGCATCATATATTCGTCTAGCATGGCAAGCAGTGGAACACCGTCATATGTGAACGTGGTGTCGCGATCTTGTTCCCATGCTCTTGTTTTAGCAATCAAGGAGTCCACAAGAGCTACATACACGAAATAGTCAATTAGCAAATTAAGGGATTACATCTTCAGATGAATCTTTGTTGGACTTCCTCTGGAGAGCAAAGAACCAATGTTATTTATACCATTTAGCATTACCTGGAATTTTGTTGACCAATATCCGAGCCTTTTCGGCCCTCTTCAAATTTAAGTGTGCACCTCTGCTTGCATTATACCGGTTCTGATCCTGTTTCACGAGTCCATAATTGATGAAATTTTAATATTAAATACCGGAGATAGACACCTCCAAGTTAATTCAATGAAAGAGAGGCATGCAAAACATATTTTAACCAAACACAAAAATCTTATAGGTTCCACAATCTTATTTAACTATAAAAACTTGCTCATTACCACTTCTAAATTATTAAGATAGTATAGATGCAGGCAGAAGTACACGTGTCTGTTTGTGGGCCAATTGTTGGTTATCTTCTACAGCTAACAATCAATCACCCATCGCTATACTTAAGGGACTTGTACCTTCAGGAAAATATCGTGGTCGTTAGTATATTCAATTAAAAAAGGAGGCGCGCAAGCTAAATTATTATCAGATTTGCCCATTTAGTTTAACAGTAAAGTCTTTAATTGGACCTTATGTCCGAGCTTGTTTTAATTTGTTTTATTTCGGTCCTTGTTAGTTAGCATTTGCGGGAAGTTGGTGAGGTGGCTTTTGCTGATGTCAGGGTTGATAGGGGAAGTTTACAGCAAAAATTGTACAAACTACAGCTCATTTGGATCATGTTGAATGAATTGAAACACTAATCTTCTTCCTATCTCCTTTTTCCCTTTATCTTCTTTTTTTCTTTTCTCAGATAACTGTGGAGTCTGGGCCAGCTTGCACGCACCTCGACTAATTCCACGGAGTACCTGCTAGGTCCTACCAGCACAGGTACCGGGTAACTTTGTCAACCAAGGCTTAGACCGATGGAAAGAAATCACCTAGTGGCTTTTTCTATCCACGGGATTTGAACTTGAGACTTCATGGTTCTCAATTCACTTCATTGGCCACTAGGCCACCGCAACACGCTTAGGTGCTCTTTCCCTTTCTCGTCTCTTCTCTTCATTTCTGTATTTTTCTGCTTGTAACAAGAAATGAGCTCAGCTCAGCTTGTGACACACATATGAGTTGAATCAATACGCCATTTTCACTATTGCTCCCACAACCGCTCATATTTCTCCTAAAATTTTGATAGTTGTTTTAGTAATCAAGAACATTTTCATGCTTTAGATTTTGTTATAGTAAGTAGCTAGAATTTCATAACACTTTCAAGAATTTTTCACTTTCTCATCAAGAATGCTTTACCTGCTTCTTTGACCAAATCTTTTTGGAAGCTATATGTATAAAAAGAATAACCCACGAACAGCGAGAACCTATACAAGATCGATACCCTGTTATTTCAATTACTCCCTCCATTTCACTTTTAGTGACAATGTATGACTGGGAATGGTATTTAAGATGTTAATTTGACACGATATATTAGTGATGATGGAAAAAATATTGAAGTGGCGGTTGGAAACAGAAAAAAAAACATCATATTAAAACAAAATCGAAGTAAGACGGTTGATAATTTACTCATTGAAAAATAGTGAATAGTTTAATGAATTTAAATTCTTAAAAGTAGGGAAAATTATAGAGAAATAAAATGGTGTCAAACATTGTGGGAAGTCCCAAAATGGAAAGAGTATCATAACAATTGGAACGGAGGGAATACAATTTACTGGCGTCCTAGCATCATTTTGACCAAGAAAATATGGAAGCAAAGTATGTAACCATTTAAGAAAGAGCAACGTCTTAGAAAGGAAAAACAAGGGCAGGTGGTGTTTCCACTTTGGAGGTAGCATACTAATGGCAAGCTTGATTCATCTCATAACAGACAAATGAAGAAGACAAGATTAACTTACTCTGTTGTAGTCTTCAAGCCAGCTCTCTTCTTCGCAAGCTGCCATCCATTTCTCAACTTTTTCCAATATTTCTTTCCTGCTATGAGCCTCTTCATTCGCTTTTACAATCTGGTTGTCCATGTCTGTGAGTAACTCAGCAGGCTCAATATTCCCTGATTCAATTAGTGCCATAATCTTCTGTCGAGCAGCCTCAGAGTCAATCTCTATGTGGGCATGAGCAAAAATCTCTTCAAGCACTGCCTGCTTTTTGAAAGCAATCTCCTTCATCCTGCTAGCTTTTAGCTGATCAAGTCTTCCAACTTCCACTTCAGCCTGGGCGATAACAAGCTAATAACAATTACCAACAAGCAATTGTAAATGCACAAATGAATTTTAAAATGCATACCATCTCTTAATACCTGTTCAATCAGATCAAGAGCAAGAGCCCCAGGAATAGACACTTCATCAACTGAAGCCGATATGTTGCAGGTAACATGGTCAAACAAGCTTCTTTCTTCTTCAGGTGTATCCATCAAATTCCATAAGTCAACCAGCTGAGTTGCTAATTCTTGAAGCTGCAAGAGGGGATTGATGTTAGAAGAGAGAACATGTCAAAGAAATGAAGGCTGACCAAAATATTTATCATCTAGACATGAGAAACCATTGGTTCGACATATCTGGAGGTCCCAGTTCAATTCCATCTTGATGGAAAAACACCTCCTACATCGGTAAGCACCATCATGGGCAGTTGAATGAACTATATAGTGATTACAACAATAGAGAGAAAATTTCCTATCATGATCAGAGAATGGACAAACAGACTCCACATCCAGCAATTTCCATTTGTTCAGTATACACAAAATCTCCAGAACTTAAGAATCCAAGTACTGTAAAACACAATTTGAAATAACTTCTGGATATTTCAAAATATGCCCAATGAATTGACTGTTCGCTTGACTGTATATTCTAACTTGATTTGAAGAGCTGGGCCAAGTGCAAGGACCAACTTAAAACAGTGAGGACATTTACCTTCTGCAGTCTTTGCTTCTTATCTTCCATTAATGCTAAGACGGTTCTTGACAGATTTGATAGTGTGTCATTGCTTATACTTTGAGATTGTACACCAGTAGAATCATTCAGGCTTGGGTGAACTTCAGTGATAGTACTAAAGAAGTCCAAGCCAAGAACAGCACATAGATCATGTATGGTGCTCACGAATTCAAGGACTTTGTGCAGTCTCTCACTCTGCAATATTAAACAAAGATGTGAGGTTAATAGCTCGTTGGAGGATAAACTAGACTAGTAAAGGAATAAATCCTACTAAAATATGGCTAAACCTTTTCTTTTTGAAGCTCTTGAAGTTGTGCCTGAAATTCATCCAACTTCTTCAGAGATAAATCAGACTCATCTACTTTAGGATTCTCTACATGCTCGCTAATCCCAGCAATCTCACTGCTAATCTTTTCAATTTGCGCTTGTACATCGAAGAACTCTTTTACCCTATCCTCTTTCTGTTTCCACAAGTTTTCCAGCGCTGGTGCTATAGCTGCAAGTTGTTCCTTGATTGAGCCTGAAGCCTTCTCAGGCTGCAAATCAAACCCAAGATTTTGGAAAAATAACAACGAATATTAGAAAAAGGTAAGTGTAATGACTTCCAATTGCAAACCAAGAATTTTTAATTAGTTCTGTCCATCCATAGCCAAACTGAAATACAGCCACTCACAATTCCAGCATATGTTTTCTCTCCAAGTGCTGCTAGCAGCCTGCAGAGTTCGATTTTGGCATCTGCCAATGCCTCCAGAAGGTGAGCCCGTGACTTCACTGCTTGGTCAACCTTTCTCTTGTAGACATCCAAGCACTCTCTGTCTATCTGAAGAAGCATCTCATGCCACTCGTCATCAGTTTGACCAACCTCATCCCAAATTTGCTGCACTGACAGAAAAGTGTATTTTCGCCATCACTAGATTATACTAATGATAATACTCCATAACTCTAGCAGCTATTGCATGATTATTTCTTACAGAAGTTTAACACCAAGAATTAATTCACAAAAAAAGTAATTGCCTGCAACTGTTGTAGTAGAGAACCACAAGTTGTTTCTCCAAGAACAGGATTTTCAGTATCCACTTCTGCCATCTTCAGTCACTTGGATCAAACCTGAAACAGATATAAAACCAAGCCAAATTTCAGAGTACAACACTATATATCAAAAGAATATTATTTAAACAGGATTACAACAATTGGCAGAACTGACATCTTTGAAACAGCATTTTAAAAGCATTTTCTTTTTGTTAAGCTAATAAATATAGATTTTAACTAATATCCACCATACAAAGAATTTTTACATTATCAGGTCACCTTTATTGTATGTACCAGGTGACCTGCTTTATTCCCACTTTTTATGGAGGGTTACCTGCAAATTACTTAATTTAAATGACCTGATTGTGTAATTATTTATTTACACCGTCGCACATATAAGTTAAACTCATAAATGCATACTGTGTGATTCAATAATGACACTAATTGAATGTTATGCAAGATTAAGCGCAATACAACTATTTTTTTTTGTTTTAAAAAAAAAAAAAGGGCTACTACAGTGGACTGAAGAGCTTTCATCCACAAAATAAGTGATAAAATCATTTGACAACCTCAGTTAACCTTTAAACTCTGATAGCAAAAGTAGGTACAACTCATTGCAAGATCTGACAGGATACACATTATGACTATGATGCTAAGGCTATTGACTGGAAAATCCTCAAGCAACGCACTGGACACATTCCAACACCGAGCCATAATCAACTTAAGACCAAATTGGTAGTAGTACTTTTTACATACCCAAATGTAATTCAACTTAAGACCAAAACATAACTTTTCACAACAATTGAATGCCATTTATATCTGAAAACAAATAGACCTCTAAAAGAATATTGATAAAAAAAAAAAACTGGAATTACACTTAAGCGAAAAGCTCATTGCTTGCTTGTTTTTTCTATAACGAAGAAATAAAAACAAAAAAAAAAAAGTTGAAATGAAGGGAAAGCTTACACAGATCGTACTTGAAGAGTAGGGTTTTGTTTTTTGGGAGAATGTGGTCACAGATCTGCAGGGTTTACTTCATAATCACGATATCTGTGTGTGTGTGTGTGTGTAATCAGTGAGTAGAAAGAGAGAGAAAAGGATATATCTAGAGTCGAAGAAATAATGAGAGAAAGTGGGGCCGATTAATACGACGACGTGTATATATAGTTAATCAGAGAGAAGAGTTTCTTTGCCACTTCTTATTGGAATTATTTACGAATATGACACTGAGGCAACCTGGAGCAGTGGAGACTGGAGACTGGCATTTGACTGACTAGGCCAGACCTGGCTTTGCTCGAAATCTTTCGCTCAATCCAAAATTCTGAACATATAAGACTATAATTAAACAAGTCTTACATTTTAATGTCCATAACTATCATGTAAATCTAAACTGTCTTCTATTTTTATTTTTATTTTCTTTCTTTTTTCTAAAATCAATTGTTGCTACCACATACGATAATACTACAAACATAATGAACTTTTTGTCATTTTTCCATTTCATTGTTCATCTCTGTCTTGATTTAGTAAATAATCATGTGTTTTTCTTAATTCTAAAAGACAATAATTCCAAAATGCTTTTATTTTCATATATCTCTAATAATTACCAAATATTATACCACAAGATTTGGTTAACAGCTTGTGTAGATAGTTGTTACACATCGTTTCATAATATATCGTATTGTATTGTATTATATTGTACTGTATCGTTTGATGAATACAATGTTTGAATAGATTGAATCGTTTGTCATTGTTTTATGATATCATGCACCAGCAATATGAAGAATAAATTTACAATATTATAAAGAAAAATTACGATACGGGGTAAATTTATTATATAAAAAGGTAGGATAAATGATAAAATAAAATTATTTAATAATAGTGAAGGGTAAGATGAGAGAAAAAGACAAGATAACGACACAACCACACCAAATCAGTCGTTATATAAAGTGACACATTTTGTCGCTACGTAATGACGGATTTAACAATACGATACAATAAAACTTAAGTGACAACCAAAACAAACACCGTATTTAAAGTAACAATATGATACAATACAATAGGTAACAACCATCCAAACAAGCTAAATGTGTTAAAAGAGAAATCATGTCGACAGATAGTTCTTGGTTTGGATAAAATTGGTTAAGACACTATATTTGTATTATATTGTTGGTCTTTAAACTTAGTGTAGCTTAATTTTAAGCTTAGTCTAGCTTAATTTTAAGCTTGGTGTAGTTTAAAGAGAGTGAATGGAAAATGGTGGGAAGAGAAATGGAGGGAAGTGAAATTTTGAGTTAGTGCACTTTGTCGAAGGAAAAAAATCTATATGTATATATAGAGAAGCTCTTCTTCTAGCTCTTAAAGAGTTGAGAAGAAGGCAAGCCTCGCGTCGTCGTCCTCGCTCGCTCGGATTCGGATTCGAATAAATTTTTACTTACTAAATTTTTGATCTTCTTCTTCTTCTTCTGCACAAAATATTCCAGTGTGTTTTACAGCCTTCGAGTGGTTCGTTGTTCACCGGGGTTTTTGGTACTAACACTCCGATGAGTTAAATCGTTCTGTCTTGGGAGGATATATTCCAACACCTCGGGTACTTGAGGGGCATAATTTTCTTAAGGACACACTGTGTATTCAGTCGGCTCGGTTTATTCTTATATTATTTTTCATAGAAAAAACTAAGGACGCCTGGACTAACGCGTCCGCGCTCAACACGCGCTAGTGGTCGCGCAAGTCAGGTTTCTCATTGTCCCTAGTATATTCCACTAGCGCGGTCGTGCTAATCCCGCGCTAGTGATGTTTCTTACTGTTTCTGTATTTTTTCAGAAATTATTTTTATTTTATTTTACAGCAATACAGTTTAATAACAATCTTAAGGAAATTATATTTTTATTATATTCTGTATTCTGTTTGTGGAGATTAAAAACCTTTGTGTTTTCTACTCCGTCTGAATTTTACTATTCTGATTTGAAGATATAAAAACTTCATCAGAATTTTTGAAATTCAGAAAACGATTTGAAGAACATAAAAACTTCATCATTTTCTGTGAAACAGTATATAAAAACTTGGTTTTTATTTATTATACATATTGTTTATTGTTGATTACAGTATTGGTTATTGTTCTGGTTTTGCCATTGATTGAACTCTTCTGTTGTTGACGGTGAGAAATGGCAATTGATAATGGAAATTCTTCTCCGACTGTTGCGGCAACGACGATAGCCTCGTCGAGCCGGACGGCTGTTCCACCGGCAGAAAAAACGGGGAAATTTTCTGGAGACAACTTCAAAGGATGGCAGCAAAGGGTGTTCTTCTGGCTTACCACACTTGGTATGCAGAAATTCACTAGTGAAGAGCCTCCAGTGCTTGCTGCGGACATGCCGGACAATGAAAAGTTCATAATTGTTGAGGCGTGGAAGCAGGCAGATTTTCTTTGCAAAGGCTATATTTTAAGTGCTTTAGAGGATGAGTTGTACAATGTATACAGTGCGATAAATACTTCGAAAGAATTATGGGACGCACTTGAAAAGAAGTACAAGACAGAAGATGCATGCTTGAAGAAGTTTGTGGTTGCCAAGTTTCTAGACTATAAAATGTTAGACAACAAAATTGTGGGAACCCAAGTTCAGGAACTTCAACTTATTTTTCATGACCTTATTGCTGAAGGTATGGTCGTGAATGAAGCATTTCAAGTGGCTGCAATGATTGAAAAGTTGCCTCCTTCGTGGAGAGATTTCAAGAACTATCTTAAGCACAAGCGCAAAGAAATGAAGTTGGAAGATCTTGTGATTCGTCTCAAGAGTGAGGAGACAAAAAACAGCCGAGAAGAAGTCTCGTGGAAATTCAACGATCATGGGAGCTAATATCGTTGAAGAAACTGCTCCAAAAAGTAAAAAGATGAAGAAATCTTCTGGACATACTAAGGAGCAGAACAAAAAGAAATTCAAGGGCAACTGCCACAATTGTGGAAGAGTCGGTCACAAAGCCCCTGATTGTCGCTTCCCAAGAAAGAATAAGAAGAAGGGATAGGCCAACATAGTGGAGAAGAATGATGATATTGATGATCTTTGTGCAATGCTTTCGGAATGCAACTTAGTTGGAAATCCGAAGGAGTGGTGGATTGACTCCGGAGCCACTCGACATGTTTGTGCTGTCAAAGAAGCATTTGCGACTTACTCTACTGCTGGTCCCGAAGAAGAGATTTCCATGGGAAATAACTCAACAGCCAAGATTGAAGGTTATGGGAAGATTTTCCTAAAAATGACTTCCGGCAAGGTGTTAACGCTCAACACCGTTCTTCATGTTTCTACTATTAGGAAGAATTTAGTTTCTACTTCTTTACTGGTGAAGAATAGATTCAAATGTGTATTTGTTTTTGATAAAGTTGTTGTAAGCAAGAATGACATGTACGTTGGAAAAGGCTACCTCACGGAGGGCCTTTTCAAACTCAATGTAATGGTTGTTGATACTATGAATAAAATTCCAGGTTCTTCTTATTTTTTGGAGTCCAATGATTTATGGCATATTTGTTTAGGACATGTCAATTATAAAACCTTACGGAAGTTAATTAATTTAGAAGTATTTCCTAAATTCGAGTGTAATAAATCGAAATGTCAAATATGTGTTGAATCTAAGTTTGTAAAACATCCTTATAAGTCTGTTGAAAGGAATTCAAATCCTTTAGACTTAATTCATACTGACATTTGCGATATGAAGTCGACACCATCTCGAGGTGGGAAAAAGTATTTTATTACTTTTATTGACGATTGCACTCGATATTGTTTTGTTTATTTGCTTAATAGTAAGGATGAAGCAATTGAAACATTTAAACAATACAGGAATGGACTGGAGAATCAATTGAATAAAAAGATCAAAATGATTAGAAGTGATAGAGGTGGAGAATATGAATCTCCGTTTGCAGAAATATGTTCGGAATATGGAATTATCCATCAAACTACTGCACCTTACACACCTCAATCCAACGGAATTGCGGAAAGAAAAAATCGGACATTAAAGGAAATGATGAATTCTTTATTAATAAGTTCCGGATTACCGCAGAGTTTGTGGGGGGAAGCTATCCTTACAGCTAACCGAATACTCAACAGAGTACCCCACAGCAAAACGCAATCTATTCCATATGAAAAATGGAAAGGTAGAAAACACAACTTGAAATATTTCAAAGTGTAGGGGTGTCTAGCAAAGGTACAAGTTCCTTTACCTAAAAGGTTAAAATCGGACCAAAATCAGTAGATTGCGATTTCATTGGATATGCTACAAATAGTAAAGCATGTCGATTTTTGGTCCATAAATCCGATAATCCCGATATTCATGTTAATACGGTAATGGAATCAGATAATGCTGAATTCTTTGAAAGCATTTATCCGTATAAAACTGAATGCGAGTCGTTAAGTGAAAAACCTAAACGACCTCGGGAGGAACCAAAAGAAAACACTCCAAGTGTAGAAGATCCAAGGCGTAGAAAACGTCAAAGAACATCTACTTTCTTTGGACCAGATTTTGTGACATTCTTGTTTGAAAATGATCCTCAAACTTTTAAAGCAGCTATGTCGTCTTCTGATTCAGCATTTTGGAAAGAGGCAGTCAATAGTGAGATTCAATCAATTTTAGATAACCATACATAGGAATTGGTTGATCTTCCTCCTTTAAATAAGTCTTTAGGTTTGAAATGAATCTTTAAACGGAAAATGAAAGCTGATGGCACTATTGACAAATATAAGGCAAAACTTGTTGTCAAAGGTTATAGACAAAAGTAAGGTCTTGATTACTTTGACACTTATTCGCCAGTAACGAGGATAACATCTATTAGGATGTTAGTGGCATTATCTGTCGTGTATGGTCTTGAAATCCATCAAATGGATGTTAAAACAGCTTTCTTAAATGGAGAATTGGAGGAAGAGATTTACATGGAACAACCTGAGGGTTTTGTGCTTCCTGGTAAAGAAAAGAAAGTGTGCAAACTTGTTAAGTCGCTTTACAGACTTAAACAAGCACCCAAACAATGGCATGCCAAATTTGACCAAACAATGTTGACAACTGGTTTTAAAACCAACGAGTGCGACAAATGTGTTTACATTAAAAACACTTCAGGTCATGAAGTCATCGTTTGTTTATATGTTGATGACATGTTGATAATGAGCAAAAGTATGGC
>MDKI01288815.1:0-38100 GCA_005239505.1 Nicotiana paniculata
AATAAGAATTTCCTCTCTCTTTCTCTGTAATATTGTTCTTGTTCTTTTATTGTTTCATAACAATTTCGACTTTTTCTGCTATTATTTGAAGGTATTGTATTTTTTTGAAGTAGCGAAAAATACTTGGTAAAATTAGCAAACGGGATAACCTCTGTAATTATTACGAGAATGGAATGGAGAAGCTAACTTGTTTGATTTCTTATTTAAGAGCATAATAATAATTATAAGAAACAATATTATCCACTATAATTCCCAATGAACAAGAGATAATTGAATGAAAGTTCCTAGTGAAAGCCTGCCTTTGTCGAATAAACACAGATACACGTGTAGATAATAATACATATTATTGATTATTTAAATGGCATTTGTTGAGCAAGTGCTTTTAGACCAGGGAACATCTTCAGCTTACCGCAGCTATTTAAGTCCATTTAATTGAGCCAAATTAGCAAGTGGATGGATTTTTAATTTGATAGATGCGTAACGGGTCAATTAGTCATATAAAAATGAACTATATCTTATACGACTCCCATAATATTTTGATCCAAAACATGTTGACTGGCTATTATGTAATATTGAATTGGATTTCATAATATATCTATTCACTATTATAATCTCCGCTTTCTAGTCTAAATAATTTGTTGTAGAAAATCATTATTATAATAAAGATTGTCTTTTTTATTCGTCAAGTCATATAGTGATTTTATACCACGTGAATTTGGATTATCAAACCGGTAAGTTTGTCTACGAATGAGGGTATAAGTTTCCAATAATCCTAATGTACTAATCTTAGTTCCTAGTCTTATCTAATTATGACAAGATATTTCCTTATATACTAATTCTAGTCCAATGTAATGTTACGTGGCGCTTTTCTGAGATTTCTTGGAAGGACAACGTAAGGCTAGGCAACTGATGTCAGTGCAGTTGCTATCCGCCAACTGAGGTTCCCTCCGTACGCTAGATGAGATTGTCAATGTCGTACGGGAAAACCAATGTCAAGAGCAATTGAGAGAACATAAATGAGAATTGAAAGAAAGTTTGATTGCATTAATTAAAGTTACTACAGAAAGGCAACGCGGTGTCGAGGGGGAGAGGCATCGATACAAAGAATTGTTTGCTTGTTAGAAAGTTTGATTTCTTGATTCCCCCAAATAGTGCTTAAGAAAATAAACCAAAGTTACGACACTAGACCTAACTAAGCTAGAGAAACATAATGAAAGTACATGGAATAAAACTACTCTATATTTACAACGAAAAAGGCTTAGTTTTTTACAAGGTAGAAACAGGTCTGTTGTCACCAACATTGTCTTTGGCATCATGATCTGCGCGCACGATGCTGTTGGCATCTGCCTGCGGCTGGGCAGTGGCGAGGGATATCGGTGAAGCGACAGAGGCACATGCGCGCTTGTCACTTGGCGCAGCTAAGACCACGAGGCCGTCTGTGGCACTAGGCGTTTGGAGGCTTGCCAGGATGCCATGGGGCGCGCCCAAGGGGTCATGGGGCATGGATGGAAAGCCACCCATGACATTCTCCCCCACCTGAGTTGGCGACGTCCTCGGCGCCTTACTTGCAAGATAATCATCAATTAGGCTCTTGTAGGCTTTGAGGTTTGTTCCCTTCTCCCAAGTATTCTCCTATGCATCACAACCCTGCCATTTTACCAAGAACTCTTGGTGATCCTTCCTTGAGGCGTGAATCACCGGGTCATCAAGAATAGCTTCAGCACGCCTTTTTCCGGTTGAATTGGGGCCTCGAACACTGGGTATTGTGAGTTGGCTCCGTGAAGGATCCTCTGTGTATTGCCGAAAAGGTTTCAGAAGGATGACATGGAAGACAAAATAGATTTTCCACCAAGCTAAGATATCCACCCGGTATGCAACTTTTCCAATGCGCCTTTCAATGGACAAGGGTCCAATGTAATTTTGCAATTGGCGAGGATCATGGACCCCTACAAACAAGTACCGCTTTGGGATTTTGACCATCACTTTATCTCCTACTTGGTATTCAACAAAGCGACAATTTTATTAGCATGTCTCTTCATCCGCTTTTGGGCTTTGACAAGATAGCTCTGTAATATCTCCAGATTTTGCTTCCATTCACGGTGTGTGGGAGTAGCAGTTGTTGTCTGGTAACAATTTCAAAGGCTCTTTTGTTTGTACTAGAGCTCTTTTGTGAATTGAAACAAAGTTTAGCAACATCCAGAAGCTTCACCCAATTCTTCTGCGATCCGGTTACAAAGTGGCGGAGATATCCCTCCAACATACCATTGAAACGCTCCGTCTGGCCATCAGATTGCAGATCAAAACATGAGCTGTGACTCAATTTTGACCTGAGGCACTTAAATAGTTGGGTCCAAAAGTTTTTAGTGAAGCGTGAGTCGCGATCACTAACAGTGTCTTTGGGCAGGCCCCAATATTTGACGACATATGAAAAGAAGAGTCGAGTCGTATCTTCTGCTGATATATATTGTGAGGCTGCTATAAAGGTGTCATACTTGGAAAATCGATCCCCCATAACCAAGATAGTTGTGAGATCTCCGACCTTGGGCAATCCGGTGATGAAATCCACAGAAACGCTTTCCTAAGGTCTCTTTGGGATAGCTAGTGGTTCCAAGAGTCCCTCTTGTGTCAAGCTGTCTGACTTGTATTTCTAGCACACTCGAAAAGTCCTCACATACTGAGCAACGTCATCGGCCATTTGAGGCCAATAATATGCACGACGAAGTAATGCCATGGTGCATTCTTCACCGGGATGGCCGACCAACAAATTATCGTGACATTCCGCCAGAAGAGTCCTTCGTAGATCTCCTCTTTTAGGAACATAAAGTCAGTTCCCTTTCACTTTTAGGAAACCATCTTCCATGTAGAACTGACGAGTTTTGCCCTGTCCTACCAAATCAACCAAATAATGTGCAGCAGGATCCTTGATAAGTAGATCCTGTATCTAGTCTTTTATGGTGGTGGCCACTTCGCTCCCTCTTAAGGTGGCGAGTAGGCAAACCGATGCTAGGTCACCTCTCCGACTGAGCGCATCAGCAACATGATTAGTCTTCCCACTTCAGTATTCCAGGTTGAAGTGAAATTCCTCTAGTAGTTCCTGCCACCGGGCCTGTCAGCCATTCAGCTTCGGCTGGGTCATGAAATGGCTAAGAACTGTGTTGTCTGTCTTGATCACCAACAGGATTCCCAACAGATAGTGCCTCCAAAGGCGTAAGCAATGAACGACAACCAATAACTCTTTCTCATGGGCGGCATAGAGCCGATCTGCATCCTTCAGCTTTCGTCTCTCGTACGCTACATGATGCCCTTCTTGTAGTAAGACTTCTCCAAGAGCATAGTCAGAAGCATCCGTTTGTACCTCGAATGGCTTGGCCAAATCAGGGAGGGACAAGACGGGGCTACTAGACATAGCCGCTTTTAATGCATTCCAGGCCTCCGCTCGCCTGTGTCCCCAATCCCAAGCCTTGACCTTCTTGAGGAGTTCTGTCAATGGCACTGCGATGAGGGAGTAATTTTTCACAAATCACCGATAGAAAATACATAGTCCAAGGAACGCCCTCAAGGCACGGATATCCTTGGGCGGCGTCCAATCTGTGATAGCTTGAATCTTTTGTTGGTCCATCTTGATTCGCACTTCCTCAATGACATGTCTGAGAAAGTCAATCTGTTTTTGAGCAAATGAGCACTTGGATAGCTTCGCATATATCGTGCTCCCGCAATCGGGCTAGGACCTTCCGCAAGTGCTCCAGGTGTTCTTCTAGTGTTTGTCTATAAACCACAATGTCGTCCAAGTAGACCACCACAAATTCGTCAATTTACTCTCGGAAGACTTGGTTCATCAAGGTGCAAAATGTGGCTGGAGCGTTAGTCAAGCCGAACGGCATAACCAGGAAGTCGAACGACCCAGATCTTGTCATACATGTCGTCTTGTGTTCATCACCCTCAACAATACGAACTTCCCAATAACCTGTCTTCAGGTCTATTTTTGTGA
This sequence comes from Nicotiana paniculata, assembly GCA_005239505.1. NCBI lineage: Eukaryota > Viridiplantae > Streptophyta > Magnoliopsida > Solanales > Solanaceae > Nicotiana > Nicotiana paniculata. Next base: position 3,989 of record MDKI01288815.1, read on the forward strand.
ATATCGTCGCACCACCCAATCTATCGAACAAGTTTTCCTTGAGCGGAATAGGGTACTTGTTCTTCACAGTAATTTTTTTTATAGCCCGATAATCCACACAGAGTCGTAGACTACCATCATGTTTCTTTTGGAATAGCACAGGAGACCCATATGGGGACTTGGAGGGCACAATGATCCCTGTGTATAGGATTTTCGTCAACTCTCTACGAAGCTCGGTGAGTTCGGGTTGTGACATTCTATAAGGCGCCCGGGCAGGTGGCTTTGCACCTGCCACCAACTAAATCTCATGGTCCACAGTGCGCCTAGGCGGGATTCGCTGTGGCATATCTTGTGGCATGACATCTTCAAACTCCAGTAGTAACTCCTTTATGGGTGTAGGAATGGGACCCGAAAAGCGTTCTACATCTTCAACACATAAGGTATCAAGGAACGTAAGTTCATGTCTTTTGACTCCCTTATTCAATTGCAAGGCCGAGATATTCTCAGCGGCCATCTTCATGGGCATGCACGGGATAATGAAGGGCTTGGCCCTGTTTTCTCCCATCATCAGTAGCATGTTGACCTACGGTACGGGCATGGTGTTGGTTTGAGTCAAGAATTCCAACCCAACTATCAACTCGAAGTCATCTATGATCACCATACGCAAGTTGAATTTTCCTTCATAAGGACCAAACTTCACTGATACTTCTTTGGCTATTCCACCCACTGGCTGGGGAGGTGAGTTGATAGCCTTGACACGACCTCTGCCCTTTCCTAAAACTATACCAAGGCGCTCCACCTGATTTGAGGACAAGTAGTTGTGGGTAGCACCCGTGTCTATCATCGCCCGAATAGGCTTTCCATTTACCTTCATCTCAACGAACATTAAGGACCTCTATTGTTTAAGAGGATTCCTCTCATCCGCCTTATTTTCCCTTTCTTGGTCGTTGGTCAGGGGTCCTTCTTCTTATGGATACCAGCACTGGTTCCCGCTAATGCCTTAGAAATAGAGCCAACAATTGTATTGAAGGCACCTACTGGTTCAATCTGGTCCGTCATCCGTCCCATTATCAAAATCTTGATGGGCGTTCATCTATGCATGTGGGCATTCATTATTCCGATGTGGCCCGCCGCAATGGCGACATATTGAATGGGGCTTTCTCCCCTAATCATTCTTGTTTGACGCAACACTATTGCTGCCTGAGGAAGGAGCCTTAGATTTGGTTGCACTCCGATCTCCCCCACTTCTGCTAGGGCCACCACTACTAGGCTGGCCCCCTTTGTATCTCGCTCGGATAGGCGGTTGAGGCCTATCCTTCCGAGTTTCCACTTGATAGTCCCCAAGGAATTCCTTTGATTGGATTGCTTTGGGTAGGGTATCTACCCTTTGTCTTTGTTGCTCCATACGGGCATAAGGTTTTAACCCTTCTAGGAATGTGAAGAGTTTGTATTTGTCCCCCATGTCACGTATTTTTAGCATGAGCATGGAGAATTCTCGCACGTAATCCCTCACTGATTTGGTCTGGCGGAGCTCCCGTAGTTTTATCCTTGCATTGTACTCATGATTTTCGGGGAATAACTGTAGGCGTATGGCTGCCTTCAGTGCTTCCCATGTCTCCAGAGCATCTTTACCGGCCCTAATGGCTTCGTACTTCACCTGCCACCAGAGTTTAGCATCACCCTAAAGATACATGGCAGTAGTTGCTACCTTCTTAGCTTTTTCTAGGCCTCCCACGGCATCGAAGTACTGATCGATGTCGAAGATGAAGTTTTCCACTTCTTTAGCATTTCGAGCTCCACTGTATGGCTTTGGCTCAGGAATTTTTTGTTTTTGTGCCATGAGGGAGAGGTTCACAGCACCCCCGATTTGGTTTCCACCTCCTCGAAGTAGGCCTTGTAAAGCAGCATTGACAATATTGAGCTGGCTTGTCAAGTTGTCTATAGCTTGCTACATGGCAGTCACCCTGTCTGTCGCTTGTGCCCTGTAGGGTAAATCCTCGACACGCTCCTGTTGGAGGCCCTCAAATTTATCGATCTCTTTCAGAGTCGCGACTGATGTTTTCTATGTCAATTTCGGCCTGGAGCATTTTGTGGTCTAAGTCATCCAACCTTTGCACTATGCTGGTTCTTAGTTCAGGAACCGTATCCAAGATGGGTCGTAATACGTCAACCATCTCTTCAAGGGCCGCAATGCGGTCCCCATTATTTACCATGGTCAGAAATGGTGGTGATGGTAATGTGTTCCCTCATCCGATGTCGAGCCTAGGATTTTATACCAGCTGTTACGCGGCGCCTTCCTGAGATTCCTTGGAAGGGCGACGTAAGGCTAGGCAACTGATGTCAGTGCAGTTGTTTTCCACCAACTGAGGTCCCCTCCGTAGGCTAGACGAGATTGTCAGTGCCGTATGGGAAAACCAATGTCAAGATCAATTAAAAGAACAAAAATGAGATTGAAAGAAAGCTTGATTGCATTAATGAAAGCTAATACAGAAAGGCAACACGATGTCGAGGGGGAGAGACACTGGTACAGAGAATTGCTTGCTTGCTAGAAAGTTTGATTGCTTGATCCCCCCTAATAGTACTTAAAAAGAATAAACCAAAGTTACAAGACTATACCTAACTAATCTAGAGAACCATAACATGGAATAAAACTACTCTATATTTACAATGAAAAGGATTTAGTTTTCTAAAAGGTAGAAGCAGGTCCATTGTCAGCAACCATGTCTTTGGCATCATGATCTAGTGCACGACGTTGTCTGTGCGTGCGGCATTATTGGCATCTGCCTGCGGCTGGGCGTTGGCGAGGGATATCAGTGGGGAGATAGAGGCACATGAGCGCTAGTCACTTGGCGCAGCCAAGACCACAGGGCCGTCCGTGGCACTAAACGTTGGGAGGCTTGTCAGGACGTCACGGGGCGCACCCATGGGGTCATGGGCATGGCTGGAAAGCCGCCCATGACAGTAATAATGAAAGTTTGTAACCACAAGGTACACTAAAACTCAAAAGGAATTTATAACGCTCACCTTAAGCATGCATCTTAGGATCCTAATGTTACTATATACCCGATAAGATGAGTTCGGCCAAACTCACTCCCTGTACTCTTGCTCACCCCTCCCCCCTTCCCTCCTATAATGGTGGAGCCACATGCATCAAATGGTTGTCAACCGACACCCTTTGCTGGAAAATTACACTGTATAGCTCGGTATCTTTTAAAAAATATGTATATATACTATATAATGGCACCCCTTGATTTCTTGGTGATTTTATTTCTTTATATTTTGATACCTCTTAGTGAAAATCCTGGCTCCACCACTTCCCTCCCCTCTCACCCAACAACAACATAGCTCTTCGACAGATTGGAATTAAAAAAATGTAAGAAAAACATGGAAATTCTCAAATTAGCATGGCTGTCTTAAACGGAAAAACTTGCTCACGTACCAATGTTTACACCAATTTAATAAGTACATAATATGTGTCATTTATAGGTACTCTTATCACTTAGCTATAATTAACTAGTATATATATTATCATCTATATTTATTGTTGGATTTTGTGGTGTGAATGAGAAGTGAAGGACACTTTCCCATGGAAGAATGAGAAGAAATTTGTTGGCTTTATATAGAAAGACAATTCTCACTAACTTTAACGTGACATTTGGTAGGATGTATTAGAGAAAATAATGCATGTCTTAGTTTTGGTATTATTAATTCTTTGTTTGATACACAATTTAAACTTATGTATAACTAATATTTCTATTAGTTATATACACCTTAATTGGTATTATCCTATGTATAACTAAAACATAACAACTTATAGTATTAGTAATACCTAGACTCTCAATACATGCAGAAGAATGGTTAAAGACAAAATTTCCCTTGAAGTAACTCAAACCTAAAGAATATGGAGGTATTTATAAACAACTAATTATTTTAAAATTATACAATGCATGTCATTTCTAATACACCACACTAAACAGTCATAAGAAATAATCCCATACCAACATAACTAATTCATGCATTACTAATACACCATATTCAGTATTATTCTCATACATCCTACCAAACTGTATAGGTAAAATATTTTCATATTAAATTCACGCATAATAAAATGACACATGGAGCCGAAGGCAGATGGAAAGTGAGGCGAATGGCAATCAAGTCCGAGGGCAGCAATTTCGTTTGTTCCCGAAGGGAATGCTGCTCACAAAGATAAAATAAATGTCTTCCACCCAGTAACAGCTAATGGAGAATATTCTATAACATTAAGTATGTAGTCCGTTACAGAGAATGTGGCATACATAGATTGCAGTTACACAGATCCCCATAATTGTCATTTAAGAGGGGCTTGATTCTAGGACTTTTCTCCCTAGGAGCAACTATCGATAGTGAGTTCAACAACCATTGTAAGGGACATAAATTTATGCTATATATTGTTCAAAGCTCAATAACACTTTATCTGCTTGCTTATTAATATCGTTACTATTGCCTCCGAAAGCTCTTCTCCCGGAACCAAGATTTATGCTGTCTTATCTTGATTTGAACGCTAAGTATTACATTCTTATTTAAATTTTTTTAATCATTTTGGGATAAAATCTATTCGCTTGACTATAAAATACATATAAATTTAACGGTACCGTTTTACGCGTAAACAGTTCGGCGTCCACTGTGGGGATTATACAGTTGTGTAATTGAGTTGATCCTTGCATCTATTACTAACCTCTTTGATTCTTTGTTCTTAGCAAAAATCATCAATAAAATGGCAGATAATGATGTCAACATCGCATACAACGTTGAAACCCAAGGAAATCAGCCTCATCACGAATACTCAATCAATGATACAAACAACGAGGGGGATGAGGCCACGCCAGTCCATGGCGGGAAATATCCAAGACTTGTTCAAGAGGCAACTCCTGATGATGTTGAAGACGGGAATGTCGCTGAAACGGTAAGGATCGTGAGAAAGCAACAAAAGGCTATTATGGGCCACCTCTCGCGACATGATAAGTTCATGACGGAGTTGAGGCGTTGTCAGAAGCTTCCAACAACACAAATGGACGGGGTCCATTTCCTCCCGGTGCTCCGACAAACCAAACAAAATAGAGGGTCAACAACAACATCCTGAGGGGCGAAATAGTCTTCGACAAGGCCAGAGGAACGATGGTGGATCCGGTAACAACAATGAGAATGATCCCTTTAAAACTGAATTCATGCGGTTTATAAGGGAAATAAACGCCCGAATGGATCAAATTATAGGTGCACCACCAGTATTGAAAGGAATGGACTCAAAGAAATATAGTCAGTTACCGTTCAAATCAAGCGCAGAACCAGAATTGATCCGGACGGTTCAAGATTCTAGACGTGCCGAAGTACGATGGGACTTCGGATCCTCGGGAGTGCATCACCACCTATACAATGGCAGTGAAGGGGATCGACTTATCTCCACACGAGATTGAGTCAGTCTTATTGAAGAAATTCGGGGAAACCCTCATGAAAAGGGCTTTGAAATGGTATTCTCTTTTACCCTAGCATTCAATAGATTTCTTCATGATGCTCGCGGATTCTTTTATCAAGGCTCATGCTGGGGCCAGGAAGGTACAAGCTCAAAAGGCCGACATATTCAAGATTGCAAAAGGAGAGCCTGAATTGTTACGGGATTTCGTGACCAGATTTCATAAAGAAAAGGATGCTGCTACCGGCCGTCCCAGAAGAATGGGCAGCTGAACCATTTACTAAAGGGCTAAATCCGAGGAGCTCCGATGCTTCCCTAAAATTAAAATAAAGTCTGCTCGAGTTCCAGGTTACAACATGGGTGGATGTTCACAACTGGTACGAGTCGAAGATAAGAATTGAGGATGACCAGCTCGATTTCGCGGCATCAACAAAGGGTCGGGACTGGAAGAAGAATAAGGAGAAATCGAAGGATGATTTTTACACAGACCGACGGTCTTCTAGAGGTCGATTTCTTCCCTATGAAAGGGCCGAATGAGTGGACGAGGTTTCCAATCGGTGGATAGATTCGCTACCCCAGCCTTTCCGAATACAACTTCAACGTCACCATAGTGGAACTGGTATCGGCTATGAGGAACATTAAGGGAGAACGGTTCCCGAAGCCAATGAGGTCTGATTCCAGTCAGAGGGATCCTAATTTGTGGTACGAATTCCATGGGACCAACTGCCACCCGACTAGAGGCTGCCGATATTTGCGCGAGGAGGTGGCGACATTGCTGAAAAATGTCCATCTTAGAGAATTCTTAAGCGATCGGGCTAAAAACAACTACGGCCGCAATCATGATAACGAGGAACCCTCGAATTCAGGAGAAGATCCTCCTCATCTGACAATTAATATGATTTTCGGGGGGAACAAGATTAATGGTGTGACATTTTTGGCGACAAAAAAGACGAAGGTGTCAATAACACACAGTAAGAGGCTCTGAGAAGTCACTAAAGACGACATTACTTTCACGGGGGAGGACGCAGATTGACTACTTCTACCGCACAACGATGCCTCGGTAAACTCTCTTAATGTTTTAGATTTTAAAATGTAAACGTGTTTTGGTGGATCCAGGAAGTTCAACCAATATCATCCAGTGGAGAGTGCTGTAGCAAGCCAAGCTGAGTGGAAGTATCATTCCGGCCACAAAACTCCTCGTTGGGTTCAATTTGGCAAGCGTGACAACCCGAGGAGATATCTTGTTGCCTACGAATGCCAAGGGGGTAATGAAGATGACCCTTTTTGAAGTAGTAGACAGCGATATGGGCTACAATATTTTCCTGGGGAGAGCATGGTTGCATGAGATGAAGGCTGAGACGTCAACATATCATCAATTATTAAAATTCCAAACTCCCAAGGGAATTAAACAAATAAGAGGAGACCAATTGGCGGCAATGGAGATGAATGAAATCTCAGTTTGTAGAAAAGGGAAAGAGCATGAAACATAGCAATCAAACCGACGCCTGCTCTCGAGCTGAGCGAAGTCAACCAGGGGAAGGAGTCGTCGGAATCCTATTAGGTACCAAGATATTTCCAAGTACCAGAAGAAACGGATGCAACGAAGTCCACAGTGGAAGAACTTGAGCAAGTCATGTTGTTCGAAAAGTTCTTCAAGAGAAAGTTCCACTTGGGGACATGACTAAACCCCGAGCTCAGGTCAGGATTCATAGAATTTCTTAAATTTAATGTTGATTGTTTTGTGTGATCGCATGTGGTTATGACAGGTATCCCGCCAGAAGTAGCCGTGCACAAACTAAGCATGGATCCTAACATCCCTCCTATGAGGAAGAAAAAATGCCCTATTGCCAATGTCATAAATAAATTCGTCAAAAAAGAGGTAACGCATTTTCTCGATATCTGTTCAATACGAGAGTTAAAGTATCCTGACTGGCTAGCTAATGCAGTAGTAGTTCCAAAGAAGAATAAAAATTTTTGAGTGTGCATAGACTATAAGGATCTAAATAAGGCGTGCCCAAAAGACTCATTCCCATTGTCGAACATTGATCAAATTATTGATGCGATGGTTGGGCGCGAGTTAATGAGTTTCCTCAATGCTTAATCCGGGTACAACCAAATTAAGATGAACTTGTAGGATCAAGAAAATATTTCGTTCATAATGAACTTTGGAACATATAGCTGCAATGTGATACCTTTCGGGCTAAAATGCTGGAGCCATTTATCAGCGGCTCGTAAACAAAATGTTTGAGAAACAAATAGGGAAAACCATGGAATATTACATAGATGATATGTTGGTGAAGTCTTTGAATGCAGATGATCATCTTAAACACTTGCAAGAAACCTTTGACATCCTAAGGAAGCACAACATGATGCTTAACCCAAAAAGTGTGAATTCGGAGTCATCTCCGGTAAGTTCCTAGGAATCCTGGTGTCTCAAAGGGGATTGAAGTCAACCACAATAAAATTAAAGCTATCAAAGACATCCCTGATCAGATATCAAGCGTGAAAGAGGTCCAAAGGTTGAAAGGAAGACTGGCCGCTTTAAGCAGATTCATTTCCTGATCTTCGAAAAAATGTCATCACTTTTTTTCACTCCTCAAAAAGAAGAAAAATTTCGAATGGGCTCTGGACTGCCAGAAGGCTCTTAAGGATTTGAAAAGGTATTTTTCAAGCCCTCCATTATTATCGAAATTAGAGGAACGTGAAAAGTTCCTGATTTACATAGCGGTCTCGGAGGTAGCAGTAAGTGCCGTTTTAGTCCGTGAAGACGAATGCACACAATATCCTATATATTATGTTATTAAAATTTTAATGGGAGCATAAACTCGCTACCCATATCTGGAAAAATTAGTCTTAGCTCTCGTAGTCGCCGCTCGAAAGCTTAGGCCTTATTTTCAATGTCATCTGATAGCCGTGGTGACAACCTTTCCCCTGCGGAATATCCTTCATAAACCTGAAATTTCAGGTAGGCTGGTCAAGTGTGCAGTCTAAATGAATGAATTTGACATAGAGTATAAACCTTGGACTGCGATTAAGTCACAAGTTTTATCCAACTTTGTGACAGATTTCAGTCCGGGACTGTTACCTTTGGCTACCAAAGAAGCAATGATGGTGTCAGAATCGACATCAGGAGTTTGGACCTTGTTCAAGGACGGAGCTTCCAAAGTGAAAAGGGTCCGGGCTCGGCGTAGTGCTAATCACGCCTTCGAGGGAAACCCTAAGGCAGGCCATAAGAAATGTTCCTCTGACTAACAATGAAACAGAGTATAAAGCTTTAATTGCAGGACTCGATCAGGCCCGCAGACTGGACTCCAAGGTCATAGAAATCAAATGTGATTCCTTATTGGTAGTAAATCAGGTCTACCGGATCTTTGAAGACAAAGAGGAACGCATGCAACAATATGTAGTGAATGTCCAGGCTCTGCTCGCACGGTTCAGGGAATGGTATTACCTACATCCCAAGGGAAGAAAATGTGGAGGCAGACACACTAGCCAATCTGGGATCATCCACGGAAATTAAGGGATCAGACTCCAGTACGCTCCTGCAGCTTATGCATTCAGTATTGGACGTAGACGGCTATTACGAAGTAAACGCGGACAATTTGGTCTGGGACTGGAGAAATGTGATCATTGACTATCTCGAGCACGGAAAACTGCCTGAAGATCCCAAGGCATCTCTAGCGCTACGCACTAAAGCAACTCGATACAGCTTCAAGGGAGGTCAATCGTATAGAAGATCATTCCAAGGCCCGTTGGCCCAATTTTTGGGAGCTTCCAAAACTAACTATGTCATAAGAGAAGTCCACGAAGGGATATGCAAAAATCACTCGGGCGGATTCCTTAGTGTTAAAGACAATTTGGGCAAAATTGTATTGGCCTCGGATAGAACAAGATGCTAAGGCTTATGTTTAGAAATGTGATAAATTCCAACACCATGCACCGTTGGTACATCAACCGGCAGAGCTGCTGTACTCGGTTTTGTTTCCCTAACCATTCATGAAGTGGAAAATGGATATAGTCAGTCCGGTGCCGCTGGCCCCCGTAAGGTAAGTTTCTTTTGATTTTAACTGACTATTTTTCTAAGTGGTTTGAATAAGTTCCTTACTAGAAAATCGGCAAGCACGAAGTGATATATTTCTTATGGGAGAATATAATTTACAGATTTGAGATAGCAAAAGAAATAGTCTGCGACAACGGGCCATAATTTATAGGCGCAAAGGTCACAAAGTTCCTTGAAGACCTAAAAGTCAACAGAATCACATCATCAACCCAGTGCAAATGGTCACCCAGAATCAACAAACAAGGTAATTATCCAAAATCTCAAAAACAGATTGGAAGCAGCCAAAGGAAAATGCCCGAAGAGCTACCAGGAGTATTTTGGGCGTATCGAACAACGGCCAAATCAAGTACGGGGGAGACTCCTTTCTCTATTGTATAAAGAGTAGAAGCCTTGATCCTGTGGAAGTAGGAGAACCTACCCTGAGATACATTCGGGCGGATGAAGAAACAAAAAATGGAGCATTATTGGTCAAATTAGAGCTGCTCGATGAACGCAGGGACTTGCGCATATAAGGATGGCAGCCCAAAGGAGAGATATTACAATCGAAAAGCCAACCTTCGTTATTTCAAAGTAGGAGACTTGGTTTTAAGGAAAGTAACTCAGAACACCCGGGAGATTAACGCAAGAAATCTAGGTCCGACAAGGTTACCCGACCGTTCACGAGTGCAAGTTGCTGGGGGGGGTGGGGGTAGGTAATATTTGGCTTTGTAGCAAAGTTCCTAATGAGAAACGAAGTTTGCTATCGAACCAAAGATTTTTCAACATTCAATAGTAGAATATTCAAAGGAGCAATACTTCCGGTGTTCAAATTCACATTCTTTGCAATCGAACACTGAGGGGATGATATAAGAATACGGCAACATTACTGCCACATCAGTCGGGACTATGAAATTCGGGAACAAAGTTTAATCATTGGGACTAGGGACTGCGCGGCTAGCCCCGTAGAAACCAGTTATACAAGTTAGCCACAAGTAATGACAATTTCTTTTTAGCACAACGAATGCTTATGTACTTTTGAAAATGGAAGGAATAAAATAAAATCTTTTTATGTTTATCTTGTATCTCGTCTGAACGATGAATTGAGTTTATCATTTGAAAGCTAAACAAGTACTTCAAATGCTAGTACCGTAATGAACAGGAGACGACCTCTTCAAAGCACCGTAAACATAATAGGCCCCTCTCTTATGAAACCCTCACGGTAAAGGGCTGATTACGGAAGATCTTATGTCAGGGATTCCAAATGTTATTAGGGAATAGTGTACCCTAAGTCGTGCATAATTCTACGCAAAGATAAATACTTGCGCAGTAGTTAAACTAAACAGTACTTCTATGTAATAACGTGCGAAGCAGCACAATTAATGGATTGTGGATATGTCAAGGGTTAAAGATTTTTCCAATTGAAATAATATTTTTGAAGTAGGGATTATTTTATTCTTCAAAGTCGCCACTTTGAATTGATTTTGGGTGTTTCAAGTCACTTTTTATTTGAATCCCTATTCAAAGGAACAATTGACTTTATTATTATTTGGCCTGTGAAAATAAAGTCCGTATAAAAAATTTTATTGACGGGGAGAAGGTGTAAGGCATTCCCCGATCTCGCGGTTCTAGAATAGTCACTTTTATTGACTAAAAATGGCTTGAATTAATTTGAACAAACTATGTTCTGTTTAATTTTCATGTTTTACCTATCCGCTTTTAATGCTTGATTATTAGAATTATTAAAAATATTTTGAATAATATTAGGTTATCATAACCATGCTACTTAAGCGAATGCGTAATTGAAAACAAAATTTAATGAACTTATCATAATCGCGCCTCGCAAGCGAATCCGAAATCAGAACAATAAAATAATTGTAGTACTTTTGAGAAATTACTACATTTATATTTGAGGAAACTAGTTTAGGAAATTATTAACTGCCACTTCGCGCTACGCAAGCGAATACGCGATTAGAACAAGAGATTAATTAAATTAGGAACTAATTAAGCTATTGAGATAATTGAATTTATTTACTAAATATTAAACATCACTCTACACAAGCGATTCCGTGAATGAAAAAGTTAAAGCGCGTCTATTAGCTGCCTAGCGTTTAAATTAATTAAGTGATTAAGTTCTTAATTCAAAAATATGATATTTTCTTATGAATTACCAAAAAAAAGTTGAAAAGTTCAACCCCATTTAATTTCAATTAGTATATTTACTTATCTCAAAGTTATCCAAATCGTCAGAACCCAACCGTTACCCAATTGTTACTTCATCCTTCCTTTCAAGATTAATTGATAATTATCTTATTAGTTAGTGAGAAAATAATTAGCCAAACAATATTTCCTATGCTTGTGAACCTTATACGAACTGGAGAATCACATGAATGAAAATTGCATAAAAATGCAACATTTCTATATTAATCATATTAAAGAAATTTAAAGTAGAAGAAAGATAATCAAGGATTGTATTAGAATGTCACCTACTTCCATAAAACCATGTAGCTACGAATCACGAAAAAGGGACAAGGACAATACTTGAAGGAAATATTTAAGAAAGCTTCAATGTGTGACAGATTATTACAAGAAATTTTAGTGAAGTAAAACTAGTTTTCTTAATAGGGACTGTTGCAACTACACTAAAAATTGAAAATTATGAACTTAAAACTACATTTTTCTACTTCTTTCGTCGCATACTACAATAACTCAAATCATTCATGTATTATAACCAATAAGAATGGATCACGACAGTTCAATAATCTAAAATAACGAGTGAAACTCTAGCCCGTGAAGTTAAACATTTATTCACTCGTCTTGTGGGCAGAGATCACACAACGTAATGGCACAATTATAGCACATCAACATCTTCATGCCTTCATTCCAAGCCAAATCAAATTAAATAAAGAAAAATCAGAAGAGTACGTAAATGCAGAAACAGGAAGCAGTGAAGAAACATGCTTAAAAAGGAATAATGGACACCAATCCCAGAAAAACGAACATCAATTCAACAGCCCGAAACCTTGACAATGACCCAGGAATAAACCAGCCATAGTTGAATAGACAAGAACCTCAAAAGAAAACCAAAGAACCTTGAAAGACTCTCAGCTTTTTAGAGGACTTTTGCTCTCGAAGTTTATCCCTCCAAAGAAGCTCTATGTTCTTTAGCTTAGTTGTTATATGTTCAACAATCTTTTTCTCCCAAGTTTTTGGTGTTTTCACTTGGATTAAAAGATGAATGGCCAGAATGTTAAAGTGTGTGTTCAACTCGTCTAAACTGAAACAAAACACCATCTCTTTATAGGATAGGAGGGACATGATTTCAATATGAAAATCTCTCAAAAGGACAGATTTTTCCAAAAATCTGTCCAACATTATTCAAAGGACAACTCCTTGGTAAAACATTTGTCGAGGAGATAGTATTTTACCAACTAGAGGTAGATTTTTAGAGTTTTGTACTCTAAACAGAACACAAATATTACATTACAACCAAACATGTACTCTACTAATAACTACTGATTCAACAATCTCAAAAGCAGATAATTCAGTACTCAAACATCGGGAAATTATATCCAAATGAATGCAGAAATTAGATAACCAGAATTAGCAATTAGATTAAACCTAGCTAAATTCTAACTACGCACTAAAAACAGAAGTAATTTTGTACGAAACAATCAAAAAAAGGAACCTAAATTAATTTGAACTTAACTGTCACGCCCCAAAACCGATGGACGAGACCGGCGCCTAACCGGATGAACCCGGCCAAGCGGACCTGGATTGCCTTTCCTACCCAATGCATTTCCCTGTGATTATAGAGTACATTATTTATATGAAATAATGAAAGGTAATCAAAAGCGTGTGTTCACATCATAAAGTCCATTTTCCTCTTTAAACATATTCAACATTTAATCTTCCCCAAAGTATACATACCTAAAATACAACATTCACGATATGGGATCGTGATTACGAACGAGTACGACAACTACCCAAAATACATATATCTAACCCACATAATGTCGATGGAGCCTCTAAGAGTACAAGCAGTATACATAGACTTTCCGGAAACAAGGTCCCGACAATACCTCAAAAGAAGACGACATAAACTAAATGAGTCAATCATGAACTACACACGGCCCCGAGAAGAAATGGGGCTCACCAAAACTGCTGAAGATATGGAGGGAAGGCACCACTATCGGCGATCATAGCTACCTGCTATGAAACCACCTACATCCATATAAAAGATGTAGCGCCCCCAGCAAAAGGGACGTTAGTACCATTGAATAATACTAGTATGTATTAACAAACCTACTCTAGATAGGATAAACATCAACAATCAACACAAATAGAGGCATCATACAACAATACGCCGAAGCAAGGAAAAATACAAACAAGAGTTACCACATCACTCATCCCGTTTTGCCATCTTTCGGTTAATGTTCTTTTAGATTTCATCTTGTTATTATTATTACTGATCCAGCGTGTCGTTGTCAACGGAGTCTGATCTCTGCCAGATCAGCTAAGCCATCCTAGACGAGGTCCGAATTTCAATCACATCACATATAACCACTATTTCTTGTTCTCACGGAGTCCGATCTCTGCCCGAATCGGCTAGGCTAACATCGTGGCTCGTGCACAGCATACGGAATTCGATCTCTGCCCGATCGGCTAGGCCATCTCAACTGAATCAGTGAGGACAATAATCATCATCATATCATAATCATATCACAATATCAAGTCATCCATGTGTATGGCATGGAGTCCGATCCCAGCCAGACCGGATAGGCCTTCTCACCCCTAAGACATTCTCCTGGTACAATTATGGGTGTTTTAGATTACTTACATCATTTTTAAACTTTTTGATCCCCAACACATAGTGTTCTTTGATTCGTCTTTCATATCATTAGAATCCTTTGATTCACATTTCACAACAATTCATTCTTTAATCCATATTCCATAACCATCCATTCCATTAATTCATGTTTCATAATTTCCCAATCCATTGTTTCGTGCTTCATAACAATTCAACCTCACGTTTCACATTTCACATCATTACCATCTCTTTACCCATATTTCATATCATAACAACTTTTTGATTCATATTTCATACCATTCCAATCTTTCATATTTACCACACCCATCATATGCAAGGATCGCACACATAGTAGAAGAAGGAACATAAAGATCACAACTCATATACTCAAGTAGCACAACGATATGGTATTATCATGGAATGACATAGAAGCAAGAATTTCTCAATTAGGCACATAGAACACATAAATTTCATAGATATCCAACAAGAGAATCATACCCGGAAAGTGAGTACAATGGGTTTATCCTACGACGACTAGAGTTAGCCATACATACCTCGAGTTGGAATTTCCCTTTAATTTCTATCCCAAATCAGCGAACCTTCTAACGCCTTCAATCTAATTTACAATGTGACACATTCAAACTTAGAGTTAGGAACCTTGAACTCATTTGGGCATTTTATCAAATACTATGTGGTCCTTTAGATTAACTAGCTCCTTTTTAGTGAAAGATTGCCCTAACATACTTCCCTTTGCTAGATTATGGTAGATTATTCACATGCATGCAAGGTCTTAATGCTCATCTTCAAGAACCAACCTATGTGTGTTCTATTCTAAGTAAAATCTGAAAATTTAGGGAAATGGGGTGGAGCCTTACCTCTTATGGTGAAGAAGATGACGACTACTCGATTAATTCCAGGCCTGAGTAGAGATGGAGGACCAACTTGGGGAAGATGGGGACTTCTCTCACTAGAACCCACTCTCACTCTTCTCTATTTTAACCAGATAGTCGTTAAAAATGAAGGGGAGGGGTGTTTTATTAAGCTGGGGGTCGGGTTTTAACATTAGAAATTAGAAGCCCCGAAGCAGGTATGCGGTCAGGAATGCGATCGCATTCCTGTTATGCGGTCCGCATACTTGTGGCATAAGTGGCCTTCAGCTAGGCCAAAAAGAGAAGCAGACTGCCCAGGTATGCGACCACTATGCGGTCTGCATACCTGTTATGCGATCGCATAGTGCGTCGCATAACTCCCTCCGCACAAATAAGGTGCAAGAATGCGATAACTATGCAGCCCGCATTCGTGAAATGCGATCGCATTCTAGGCCGCATAGTTGTCCTCAAAATGGACAACAAACTGTCCAAGTATGCGGCCACTATGCGGTCCGCATACCTGATCTGCGATCGCATAGTGGACCACAAACCTGTGCAAATCTGGAAAATTATATCTTTTAAGTCCTGGGGTACTTTTTACTCCAAAAGGGTGCGTTTTAAGAATTACTACTCCTATAACAACATGGGGGCCTACCCGGGCATCGTTTTAAGTTAAGAAAATTTACGGGTCTTTACATCCTCCCCCACTTAAAATCATTCGTCCTCGAATGAGGATTTGGGGAGTCACTTGGGTAAGAAAACACAAAGATACCAGCTCCCAATTTTCACTAACTCCGATATTTTCTGAAATTTTCACCAGAGTATCCTCTATAAATAGGCCTATCCGCCTGACAGAGGGCCCCCGAAACATATTTTAACAAGTTCCACATAATTTCAGCTACTTCACAAGTCGTACAAAGTGCAGATAACACAACGAATTTCACATAACCCAATTATTTCAATGGGTTGCACATATTTCAACTAAAACAATACCCACAAATATGGCACAAGGTTGAAAAAGTCATAAGAGAAAGGGGGATTAGGGGAGTGGGGTGGCTCTACACAATATGACATGTAATTCAATTATTTAGAGGTAATCAACTTCATAAATGACTACCTGACTTATTCAAACAAATGGAGGTATTTCTTTTTTATTTCATTCTCCGCTTCCCATGTGGCTTCCTCGACTTAAAAGCTTCGCCATAGCACATTCACGGAAACAATCCCAATCCCCAAACTTATCTAACAAGGATGACAACTAGATACCTCGCATAAGCTAACTATTCATTAACATTACCTTCAATAATTTACACCACGATGATACACAAAGGATCTCCAACTACCTTCTTAGACATAGACATATGAAAACACAAATACATGGGGAACATCATACTCCTAGTGTAACCTAATAGGAAATGCGCTTATGTACCCTTCATTATCAATTCACATAACATCTTCAGGGGAAAATTTTGAGAATAAACTGTTCACCCTCCTAAATTCTAAATCCCTACGCGAACACCCAAGCTAAACCTGTGGTGACCTTCACGATTACTCTAAGATATGTTACAATAAATTGACCATGAAATTACCTATTGAATATATGTGATCACAGGGTGACTTTGACACGTTTGAACCTTCAATACCCAATAGATCTAATACAATGAGGAGCAACGAAGTTTCAAAACTGGGCTGAAATTATTCAGGAATCCATTAATGTGTTGAGCAGAGTATTTCATGAGGTTATATGCTAAGAGACACAGAGATTACTACTAACAATGCTAACATCGTTAATCATTGTGACGAAATTAATTATTAGACAAATGAAGCATAGAGGTAACTAGCACAATGTAAGGTGGGAACCATATATGTGATCCTGAGGTCTAAAAGAAGTGGATCTTCCTAGACATGAGACACACGGGAGGCATGATCGGGAGGATGAAGACGCTAACATTAGTTATCCTTGGGAGGCTACGAGTTATGCATGGGATAGTAACAATTGATCATCTCCACACAATGCCTTGCCCGACGATAGTGAGCTCTACGAAGGAGCGGTCAAGTACGTCAAACCGGTTGTCTCCTTGAGTGTAAGGAAAATAATTTTAGCTCAAAATGGTAAGATTCTCGCAACATGGATGTGATAGAGACTTCAAAAGAATCATATGAATTTGAATTACACTCCTAACATTAACTGACATAAGGGATCTATGCCACGTGCGCATGAGGGTGAAAAAGGAAGTCAAACACCTATGAGATTATCATCATCCAAACAGCTTAACCCTTCCCGATGATTGACTCGATATGAGGTAACTAAATATACGACACTTGTCTTCTAAATTAGGATGCTTATGGTATGTGAAAAAACCTGGAAGCATTTATTCTCAACCTTCTACGAGTGAAACCATATAGCTAGGACATCTTAATATTGGGATGAAATCATGTATTAGTTAGTGGGGTTCTAGTTGTTAATTAACATGATGCTCTGGGGAGAAAGACAAATAGAACTTCTATCCAACTAGGGAGGTGGAATGCCAAGGATAGCAAAACTCTCTGCACATGACAATGACGAAATGAATGATTCTAAAATTCGAGTGCGCAAGGGCAACAGAACCCAATGAGACAATATAAAATGATCATGGAAGGTTTGCAGAGGTTCATAATGAGTTCTCCATGGATGTTGACATGAGAAGTATCCCGATGCTAATGAAAGACAGGAAAACATAAGTAGTAGGCATTGTGCTATGATAACCCTCAAAGGCGCATTTAGTCTTGACGAGGAGTTTACTAGGGGTCCTTATAATAAAGTAAGTGTTATAGTAACACATAGGAGGACACGTTCTATCCTAGTTATCTAAAAATTGTTGGGAAACTAGATCGATGAATTCACTAACAGAGGAACACAATTAACACATGTTGTGGAGGTGTAAAGAGAAAATAAACATTTGTTATGCATTTGCCATGTTTCTGCTATATTAGTTCCCAACTATAGTACAAGACCATGCCACGGACAACCACAATACTAGGAACAAAGTGAGTTACTTACTACGGGAGGTCTCAAGCGGACACGGAAGTTATACTAAGATGGCGACACAAGATCTTTCTATGACGGGGATATGAGGATCTCAATTTTCAAAGAGACCTTATGCACATGGTGACCATTTCGATTGACATGCACTCATATGATAGGTGTTAAGGCATGATCTTATGCTACTAGACAGTGAGAAGGTTTCATGATGATATTCGCAAGAGTAGAGTGACTATTCAAACCATAGAAGCCATATACACCTAGTGAGAAGAAGAGTGGCTCGAGGAGGATTGCAATTCTGGGATGCTTTTCATGGAAATTGACACCACATAGATAAACTTTTACGACGGTGTGTGCGTAGGCACAAGGGAGCAGATGTTATCTATTTAACTGAAAAGGTTCCGTAAGAAATTCATCAGGTGTAGTTTCTTGTTGAAAAATTTAGGGAAGCAAGTGGGGAGTATTACCCTATGATTATGACTCGATTGAAGAAGTTATTATAGGATTCAATTTTTTTTTCAAGAGGTCGTAAGTAATACGTCCCATTCAAAGAGTAGATACAGAGAATGGCTCATAAGGTTGTTCTGACTCTATCCCAAGTCCCATAGCAACATAAGGATTAACATATGACAAAGGAAATTTTACTTCTAGATGCCAAAGACACAATGATGATCTTTCTTCAACCACCAAAATTGGAACTAAAAAAATAGGACAACAACCAGGGGAAGACTGGGTATATGGGAGGAATTAACAGGAAGAGGACTTGAGGGTTATAAGAGTAAACTCAAAAGCCTCACAGCTAGTGGAGCCAATACTAACATTAAAATCAGTTGGATTCGTAGCCAAAATAGAGCAACTAACAGATAGAGACACTCAAGCAAGTATCATGCAAATCAAAAGAGGAGCGAAAGTACTCATCTTCCTTACAACTAGAAGAAGGACAACATTCAAGAATAAGATGAACGACAAGAATAAGTAGCATGATCCAGTTACAAAAATAGAGGCTCGACAAACCCTAGCTTCGATGGAGATTTAGCAATGTTACCAAAAAATATTGAGCAGACCAAATCTAGAAAATACTTGCAAAAGAAGAGGGAGAACTCGCCAAGCAAATGAAAATCTTGCCGATTCCAATCACTAGGCGAAAATGAAAGTCTCAACAAAGTAGAGTGAGGGCACTACCAGACTAAAAAGAGTGATGAAACAAGGAAAGATCTTCACCATGATACTATGTCAACATTCAGACTGAAGCAGAAACTCGAAGAAAAATGGCCTAGGGTTTTGAATAGAGAAGAATAAATGGTCGAGAGGAAATATCTTTTTATCTTGTGCGAAAATATGATAATTGTTCATCCATTCATTCGATAAGAAATTCTTCGGGTTTAGTCCCTTGTTGAGAGTTTAGAAAGGCATGTGGGAAGTAGTAATTCTATAGTTACAACTCCATTCAAGGACATGATTATAGAGCTCAATGTCATAAGAGATTTCTTATAAGAGAATTTGTGGTAGAGTGGATTCACGAAATAATGGATCTCGTTCAAAGAGTAGATGCAATATTTTGTGACTCAACATTTATTAAGACCATGACTATGAAAATTCTTCAATATGGAGGTATATATACAACAAGGGTACGATGGTTTTCTAAGGAGTGACTTACTTGATGACTTCGGTTGATAGGGAAATAGCTTAATCGATGCCCCTCGACTCCACATCCCTAATGTACGTTGGTACCATACTGATATACTATAAAATTTGGTGGTGAAGTGACATTAATAGGGACAAGGGTACTCCCCTCTTAGAGATAGGTTCTACCAGTCCCTCCACAGCTCAATACATTCTTTTAACAAGCCTTTGGGCAATCTCCTCCGGACTCAATGGTGGGATCAATCCCTCATCATGGATTCAAACTCGCGGATTATGGTATCAAGAAAACTAACTCCTTATATCGAGCTCTATCGCACGATTGAAGTATCAAATAAGGGTGAAATTCCTAAATGTCCAAGCAGCCCCTTAATTATAAACGTGGTCGACTACACACCGATAAGAAGGGCTCTGCTAGACACGGCTTCGAGACATCCTAGGACACTTTAAAAACATAGGCTCTGATACCAAGTTTGTCACGCCCCAAAATCGAGGGACGAGACCGGCGCCTAACCGGATGAACCCGGCCAAGCGGACCTTGATTGCCTTTCCTACCCAATGCATTTCCCTGTGATTATAGAGTACAATATTTATATGAAATAATGAAAGGTAATCAAAAGCATGTGTTCACATCATAAAGTCCATTTTCCTCTTTAAACATTTTCAACATTTAATCTTCCCCAAAATAAATATACCTAAAATACAACATTCACGATACGGGATCGTGATTACGAACAAGTACGACAACTACCCAAAATACATATATCTAACCCACATAATGTCTACAGAGCCTGTAAGAGTACAAGCAGTATACATAGACTTGCCGGCAACAAGGCCCCGAAAATACCTCAAAAGAAGACAACAAAAACTAAATGAGTCAATCATGAACTACACACGGCCCCGAGAAGAAGTGGGGCTCACCAAGACTGCTGAAGAGATGGAGGAAAGGAACCACTATCGGCGATCGGAGCTACCTGCTATGGAACCACCTATATCCATATAAAAGATCTAGTGCCACCGACAAAAGGGACGTTAGTACCATTGAATAATACTAGTATGTATGAACAAACCTACTCTAGATAGGATAAACATCAACAGTCAACACAAATAGAGGCATCATACAACAATACGCCGAAGCAAGGAAAAACACAAACAAGAGTTATCACATCCCTCATCCCGTTTTGCCATCATTTGGTTAATGTTCTTTTAGATTTCATCTTTTTATTATTTTTACTGATCCACCGTGTCGTTGTCACACGGAGTCCGATCTCTTCCCTATCGGCTAAGACATCCTAGGTAAGGTCCGAATTTCAATCACATCACATATAACCACCGTGTCTTATTCTCACAGAGTCCGATCTCTGCCCGAATCGGCTAGGCTAACACCGTGGCTCGTGCACATCACACGGAGTTCGATCTCTGCCCGATCGGCTAGGCCATCTCAACTGAATCAGTGAGGACAATAATCATCATCATATCATAATCATATCACAATATCAAGTCATCCATGTGTACGGCTTGGAGTCCGATCCCCGCCAGACCGGATAGGCCTTCTCACCCCTAGGACATTCTCCTGGTACAATTATGGGTGTTTTAGATTAATTACATCATTTTTAACCTTTTTGATCCCCAACACATATTGTTCTTTGATTCGTCTCTCATATCATTAAAATCCTTTGATTCACATTTCACAACAATTCATCCTTTAATCCATATTCCATAACCATCCATTCCATTAATTTATGTTTCACAATTTGCCAATCCATTGTTTCGTGCTTCATAACAATTCAACCTCATGTTTCGCATTTCACATCATTACCATCTCTTTACCCACATTTCATATCATAACAACTTTTGGATTCATATTTGAAATAATTACAAAAAAATACACATGACTTCACACCATAACAAAAAATGGCCCATATTTTTAAGGTTTACCCATCCTAGCCCATATTGTACATATTTTGAAAGCACTAGCAAATTCAAAATATGTGTTCTTACAACCATTGCTTCTAAAATCTATGGAATTAAATTTGTGTTCTTACAATATTGCTTTCGCTCTCTTCTTCTCACATCCCCGACATATGCTTCAAGGGGCTGTATATTTTCTGCTTCTCATCTTGTGTCACCTGGTTGCAATGTAAGAAAATTAAAGAGTAGAAGTCCACCATTGAAGACCATTCAAAGCTTTGCTTTCAAAAATTATTTTTTTTATTTTGTTAGTTTTTTGGATTCGATGTTGTTCCAATTGATTGAAAATATCAAAACTAAGTTCAAAATTTAAATTTGAAGTGATTTGGAGTAGATTTGAGCAAGATTTGAATTAAATTTCAGGGAAGACGCAAGGAAGAAGACGAAGTCAGTTTTTTGTATAAGTATGTATAATCTTGTATAATAGTGTATATGAGTGTATAAACAAATTTTATGCACTATTATACTTTTATACACATTGATACAAGCGTCTGTAGACGAACTTCTTCCATGATTTTCAGTTGCAATCTTGTTCAAAACCAGTCCAAATCTCCATGAAATGACTTCAAATTTTATATACAACCTCCTTATACTATTTCTAAGAAGTCTAAATAACACCCACTCCAAATTTTTCTCAAAATCAAATTCGGAATTTAAATCCACATGTTTAAGCTTGTTAAAAATCTAATTTTCACCACCCAAATGGATTTTGTTTGTTGAACTAATATTTGAGTCACAATTACTGATTCGAATATTAACTTAAATGTTTGAGGAATCCTTTTTAAAAATTAAATATTCATTTTGAGAACTTATTGGAGTTGGATGTTGAGTTTTAGCATATTAATTTTGGGCTAGTTGATTGTAAATTGAAATATGGGCTATAAAATTGAAAGGCATGAATCCCAGTTGTTCTAATGTGAAATTTTTCCTTCATATTTCATACCATTCCAATGTTTCATATTTACCACACCCATAATATGCAAGGGTCGCACACATAGTAGAAGAATGAACATAAAGATCACAACTCATATACTCACGTAGCACAACGATATGGTATTAGCATGGAATGACATAGAAGAAAGAATTTCTCAATTAGGCACATAGAACACATAAATTCTATAGATATCCAACAAGAGAATCATACCCGGAAAGTGAGCACAATGATTTTATTCTATGAGGACTAGAGTTAGCAATACATACCTCGAGTTGGAATTTTCCTTTAATTTCTATCCCAAATCACCGGACCTTCTAACGCCTTCAATCTAATTTACAATGTGACACATTCAAACTTAGAGTTAGGAACCTTGAACTCATTTGGGCATTTTATCAAATACTATGTGGTCCTTTAGATTAACTAGCTCCTTTTTAGTGAAAGATTGCCCTAACTTACTTCCCTTTGCTAGATTATGGTAGATTATTGACATGCATGCAAGGTCTTAACGCTCATCTTCAAGAACCAACCTATGTGTGTTCTATTCTAACTAACATCTGAAAATTTGGGGAAATGGGGTGGAGGCTTACCTCTTATGGTGAAGAAGATGACGACTACTCGATTAATTCCAGGCCTGAGTAAAGATGGAGAACCAACTTGGGGAAGATGGGGACTTTTCTCACTATAACCCACTCTCACACCTCTCTATTTTAACCAGATAGTCGTTAAAAATGAAGGGGAAGGGTATTTTATTAAGCTGGGGGTCGGGTTTTAACGTTAGAAATTAGAAGCCCCAAAGCAGGTATGCTGTCAGGAATGCGATCACATTCCTGTTAAGAGAAATTAGATCGCATTCCTGTTATGCGGTCCGTATACCTGTCGCATAAGTAGCCTTCAGCTGGGCCAAAAAGAGAAGCAGACTGCCCAGGTATGCGACCACTATGCGGTCCGCATACCTGTTATGCGATCGCATAGTGCGTCGCATAACTCCCTACGCAAAAATCAAGGTGCAAGAATGCGATAACTATGCAGCCCGCATTCGTGAAATACGATCGCATTCTAGGCCGCATAGTTGTCCTCGAAATGGACAGCAAACTGTCCAAGTATGCGACCACTATACCGTCCGCATACCTGATCTGCGATCACATAGTGGACCGTAGACCTGCGAAAATCTGGGAAATTATATCTTTTATGTCCTGGGGTACTTTTTCTCCAAAATGGTGCATTTTTAGAATTACTACTATTATAACAATATGGGGGCCTACTCGGGCATCGTTTTATGTTAAGAAAATTTACGGGTCTTTACATTAATACAAAACAAGAAGCAGAAGAGAAA
Source organism: Nicotiana paniculata (assembly GCA_005239505.1). Taxonomy (NCBI): domain Eukaryota; kingdom Viridiplantae; phylum Streptophyta; class Magnoliopsida; order Solanales; family Solanaceae; genus Nicotiana; species Nicotiana paniculata. Next base: position 28,033 of record MDKI01288815.1, read on the forward strand.
AAAGGAATAGGGAAAAGGGATTAGTGTAATACAACATACTTGGAAGCTCGGGAAAATGGCACAGTTTGACAGTGGCAGAAGTGTTTCGGATCGAAAGAGCTTCTATGTTCGATATTTATAGAAGCCCAGAATTTGATTAATCAGAAACTGACTTCTACGTTATCGAAAGTAGAAACTTACTAGATATTGGAGTAAAGGAAAAAGGAGGAATTTGATGGTGGTGATTGGTAGGCAGTGGGGCCGCCGCCAAGTCGCCGGGAAATTTAGTGATCAGATTTTGAACTTGAAATTGACATTAATAGTTAGGTCTTGAGGAGATCTTTCCATTGATGTAGGTATTATGGGGTGGGGTGATGTGCTTTGGAGAGAATTTCAAAAATAAAGAGGGCCTATCGTTTTGGGATTTAGGCGATTTACGGATTTATAGAGGGATTCTACGGAGAGGAATAGTTTAGTGTTATTTTGAGGAGTTTTGATGCCACTACTACGGCGGCGGACGGCGGTGAGTGGGCTGCAACTAGAAGAGAAGGGAGAGAAGGGAGAGAGATGGGGGAAGGCATTAAGATTAATAAATTATGCAAAAAATCTAATTTTCAGATTTTATACTTTAGTTAAGGATAAAATTTGGACCATTATATTAAGATGGAATGAATTGCCATGACGGATTTTGATTCACTTAACCAAAACGATGTAGTTGTGTCTTGAAACCACGCTGTTTTAAATCGTCATATGGCAGCCCCTTGTCTTGAACTCTTAGCCACTTTATCTTTCAAGTTTAGTCCAATTTCTTCCTTAATCCTATCTTTTATTTCTAACCTTAATTAAGCAAAACAAACAACTAAATGACTACACCTTCAATCGATCAATCAAATTAGTCTAATTCACTAATTACTTATTTCCTAAAATGCATAAATGAATAGGAAGAAAGAAAAAAATATTTTTTTGTATTTTTAATTAAGGAATGCAAATAAAATTGCACAAATGAGTTCAAAGAAGAAAAACTAAATAAATAAAAATCATCCAAAAATTAGTATTTGTAGGAGAATTAGAAGCGAGTAAAAATTAGGTATTCACAGTTGCCCCTCTTTGCTCGAGAACATGACGGGTTTTCTTGCAAAAAAAAAGTGAATGCCATGACTAAATTTTGCTCACATATCACTCCAATGAAAATTTCGAAGTTCCCTACATATCCTTGGCTATAAAGAAATCAGATCTGTGTAGTTTTGAGAAAATTTAGTTGCTGGGACTACGGGACACTGTAGTTCTGAGAAATTTAGTAGCTGGGACTACCGGATACTGAGTTAAGACTGTTGATATTGTTGTTGTTGTTGTTACTATTACTCGTTGCTTACATCAAAAGGAAAAGATAAGAGAGCTATATATGGCTGCAAATTAAGGTTACAAAATTCCTATCTATATACCTTCTGGAGTCACATCCTGATTCTTGACTTGATCGCTTATATTGACCTTAGATTGGATCGTGATGCTCTTTGAAGAAAATATTATGACTCGATCTCAGTTGCTTGCTTTCCTGATCCGAAATTGAGAAGATGAATCTTGAGAAGCTGGGTTGCTGACACATTTAACATCAACTATCCTGTGATCGGAAGACTTATTTCTTATGATGATAACTGAAATTGCAAGCTTTAATCGTCACAACCTGTGCGCTACGACGGGACCTGAAGCCATCAGAGATGAACAAAACAAATAAAATTTCTGCCCCAGTTTGGCACTGAGAAAATTTTGTGAGTTATTGGTAAGATGCAGATCAACTTATTTTATTTGAAAGATGCAAAATGATACTGAATGCACCGAATCGAATGCGCTTCTCAAAAGAGTAGAACTGGTAAAAACTTAGACTAGGAGGTGCATCTCCCATGTCCATGGGTAGCATTGGAATGACTGTTAGATCAAAGGACTCAAACTAATAATTGCGTATCCTATGGTTAATGGTTCGTATTAGGAAGTGTGTATCCTATTAGAATGAATAGGGTTTACTCAATCTAGGAATTATGTCTCCTACGAGTGAGGTTGAAGGAATCGTACTAGGAAGTGTGTCTGTTAGGAATAAAGATATAAATTAGGAAGTGCACCTATTGGAATGACTCAAGCTAGGAAATGTGTCTCCTACGAGTGAGATTGAAAGACTTGTACTAGGAAGTGTGTCTCCTAGGAATAAAGGTTCAGATTAAGACGTGCATTTCCTATGATATGAGGTTGAAAGGCTTGCTCTAGGAAGTACGTATCCTAGAATTAATGGTTCAGATTAGGAAGTGTGTCTCCTATTGGAATAACTCAAACTAGAAAGTGAATCTCCTATAGGATTAATTGTTGAAGGACTTGCACTAGGAAGTGCGTCTCCAAGGATTAATGGTTCAGATTACGAAGTGTGTTTCCTATTAGAACGACTCAAACTAGGAAGTGTGTCTCCTACAAGTGAGGTTGAAAGGCTTGGACTAGGAAGTGTGTCTCCTAGGATTGATGGTTCGATTATGAAGTGCGTCTCCTATTGGAATAAATCATACTAAGAAGTGTGTCTCCTACGAGCAAGGTTGAAAGACTTGGACTAGGAAATGCGTCTCCTAGGAATGGTTGTTTAGTTTAGGAAGTGAGTCTCCTATTGGAATAACTCGAACTAGGAAGTTCGTCTCCTACTAGAAAGGTTGAAATAATCGGGGTAAGAAGTGTGTCTCCTAGGATTGAAGGTTTAGATTATGAAGTGAGTCTCCTATTGGAATGACTCAAACTAGGAAATGTGTCTCCTACGAGTGCGTTTGAAGGAATTGGACTAAGAGGTTCATCTCCTAGGATTAATAGTTTATATTAGGAATTGTGTCTCATATTGGAATGGCTCAACTAGGAAGTATGTCTCCTATGAATGAGGTTAAAAGGTTTGGACTAGGAAGTGCGTCTCCTAGAATTAATGGTTCATATTAGAAAGTGTGTCTCCTATTGGAATGGCTCAAAACTAGGAAGTGCGTCTCCTACGAATGAGGTTGAAAGGTATGGACTAGGAAGTACATCTCTCAGATTTAATGATTTATATTACGAAGTGTTTTCCTATTGGAATGACTCAAACTAGGAAGTGCATCTCATACGAGTGAGGTCGAAAGGGTTGGACTGGGAAGTGTGTATCCTAGGATTAACGGTTCATAGTAGGAAGTGTGTCTCCTATCGGAATGGCTCAAACTAGGAAGTGTATCTCCTACGAGTGAGGTTGAAAGGCTTGGGCTAGGAAGTGCATCTCCTAGGATTAACGGTTCATATTACAAAGTTTGTATCCTATTGGAATTGCTCAAACTAGGAAGTGTATCTCCTACGAATGAGGTTGAAAGGTTTGGACTTGGAAGTTCATCTCCTAGGATTAATGGTTCATATTAGGAAGTGTGTATCCTATTGAAATGGTTCAAATTAGGAAGTGCATCTCCTAGGATTAATGGTTCAATTAGGAAGTGTGTCTCCTATTGGAATAACTCAAACTAGGAAGTGCATCTCCTAGGATTGGTGGTTTAGATTAGGAAGTGCGTCTCCTATTGGAATGACTCAAACTAGGAAGTGTGTCTCCTACGAGTGAGGTAGAAGAAATGATAGTGAATGTAACCAGGGGTTGGCGCCATGTATTGCTGGGCGGGAATGTAACCGGAGGTTGGCGCCCTGTATCACTTAGCGAAAAGGTAACCAAGGGATAGGATACCTTTTAATAAAGTGGAACCTCACTAAGGATTAGTGTACCTTATGCTGGAAAATACAACTAGGTATTGGTGTACCCTATACTAAACATGCGACTAGGGAGTGGTGTGCCCTATTTCAAAATGGAACCTCATCCAAGGACCGGTGTACCTTATGCTGGAAAAAGCATTGGCTAATGATGCAAATATGGGCATGTCTAGAAAGAAAAAGTAGATAATCTGAAGAACTTACCTTTGGTAACATTCGTCCTTTGAGAACTTCATTTCTACAGTACTTTGATTACTGCTTCAAACACAGAAAGATTTGTGAGTTTAACAGTGGTGGTCGGTTTGAAGCCTTGAATGCCCTGAGTAGTTTGAATTCGCGGCCACCTTGTCGAAAAAGAACTGATTCTTTCGGCGTGGTACCGAGTTGCTCGGATACTCCGTATTGCTTTCTGGAGACCTTGCCTTTCCATTGTCACCCACGACTATTTCATACTCGGATGTCCAAGGTGTTGCTGCACCTTGTCTACAAAACAAGTCTTCACTTCGACAGTTTTTTCCTTTGAAAATCAAAATTGATTATCTTGCACCCCATATCAGTTTGTGTTTGTGGTGATATTAGCTTTGCCTATGAATAAAGTCTTGCTTATTTCTTTGAAACACTTAGTTTGGATTATCAGAGGATATCACAAATGGATTTGTGCTTTTGTTAGTGCCGCGTACGCTCCACAACCTTTGTTTTGCATTTTCGAGAAACATTGATCAATTTTGTGGCCCTTTCTTTGTTGGCTTCTAAACAAATAGACCAACAAACATTTCTTTTTGTAACTTTCGTCTAAATGAACCCTAAGATCTTGTTTAACTTCAACAACTTATCGTACTTATTTCTTCCAGGGTATGTCCTCTTTTACGTGCTAGGACAGAACGCGTTTTGTACAGTGAGAAAGCTGGTAACAAATTTTGAAATCATTTCTTGTTTGTTTTAACAAAGACCGACTCAAAATAATAATGCAAATGGACACAGTGACATGTGATTATAGGCTATAATTACGTATTTTAGTCGCTTATTACACTCTAATTTACTGCACTTTAATTGAGTTTAAGCTTTAATTGCTAGTGTTTTGCACTAAATATGTGCTTTATGCCTTGTATGAGTCATTCCGATCTATGTAGTTATTATGGAATGAATTCAAGCTATTATAGAGCTTTGGAGTCTAATTAAAACCCCAAGGATTAAGTTGGGATCGTGTTCGGGGATCAACGGATGATAATGCACTTTAAGGACAAAACAAAGAATCGAGCATGCATACTGCATATTGTCCAGTAAAATGTACATAACTTTTCACTTAAAAATTAGTTTGGGCACCATAATATATCGCTGGAAAGTTATTTAAAAGGGATACAACTTTCATGTTTTACAGTTTTCCAAATTTCAATATCTGCGCTACGTGGGGCACCGTGTAGCGCGCGGCGGCTGTGTAAATTGCTACTGCCTTCAAATTGCATGCTCTATGAAATGTTGCACAAGCACACCGTGTGGCGCGTGGCGCGTTGTACCATGTGGCAAGCCTGTGCAAATTTTATAGAGCCAGAGTCCTATTTCGCGCGGGAGAAGGTGTTTTCATCTGGGCTCGACCCTACTTTGAGAAAACATAGCCGCCGTGGAGACCGGGCTTCATCTTTTCTTCAACCAAACTTAGTATTTTTTATGTTTCTTTGTATGATTTGTTATTTGGCTACCATCTCTATGTGGAGCTAAAACTTCACGTTCTAGGGTTGTGGTTCTTTCATGACTATTGTTATTCGAATATTGATTTTGATTTCTTGATTTATCGTATTGGTTTATTTATTCAATTTTGTGCTTAATTATTTGATTTCTTGATCACCAATTGAATACTATCTACAAATCTAGAGTTGATCTCGAAAGTGGAAATTCTAGATTGCATATAGGATTGAGTAGAGCAAGTTCTTGAACCTGGGCATCGGGGAATGGATTCGCGGTTAGGATAGACATATACCTAATTGCCTTGATTGGTTGATTTACAGGAATTATTAATGTGTTTTTGTTAGTTCTTGTTCCATAGACATATATGCATTAGGTTAGCTTGAATAGGCGAGTAAGAACACGACAGATTCTTATGAACAATATTAAACCAATAAATTAGATTAATTAATTAGTCAATTCAACTGAAGAATACAATATGATTGTTAGATAGCCCATAACCCTAGATCGTTTTCATCGCATTGATAACATAAAAATCTGTTATCCTTTGTTCAGAGTTCATTATTTATTTTCTTTATTTTAGTTAGTTTAGAATCAAATACTTCTAGGTTTAATTCTTGTTTAGATAGTTAGGATAGTCTAATTTAGTTAATAGTTAATAACAAGTTCTCGTGGGTTCGACATCCGACTTTTAGTCACTTTATTACTTGACGACCGGGTATACTTGTGTGTGCGTTTGGCCGCAACAACGTGACGTACAAGTGAGTAGGAATAATATTTAACTGAAAATGCTACTTTAGGGGAAAAGAAAGAAACAATGGGATGTTTTGAATGTGGTAACCAACTTTAATGATCATGACATGAATTTTGGACTGAGCGGCCAAATCTATTCAACCAATCTACCCTTTCTTCTTGTTGTTCCCTTCGTCTTTGAAGTTGGACTCTCTGTGCCAATCATTTTCATCAAATCACAGCTCACCTTCGACCAGCAGTGCCCCAAAAGGTTTTCACCAACTGGTCTCTCTCATTTATTTTCTACTTACCATTTCCTTACAGTGCTCATGAGGTTTTTCACAATAAGACTCTCTCATTTTCATTCATTATCGTGTTTTGCTCTTCTTCTTTCTTAATGCGAGCAACTTGACATTGTTATATGTCGTGTCACAATTGTGGCTTATTGTGTGCTTCCCTTGGCATTCTTAAATAATAATTGGGAGGTCTTTATTTGGTAGGCTTTTGGATCGGGTTAGAAACAAAGGATCGCATGAAGGCTCAAAATGGACTCAAAATGATAGGGTTATATACTTACAACTCTTGGAATTGACGTTTCATAAAATCATAAAGAACTTTTGCCCCAGTTTCAGATACTAGGGAATTTTTTTTTATTTGGTTAGACTGAACCCTAGTGTAGAGCTCCCTACGTATCCTTTAACAAAATAAAGTCAAACGTAGTTCAAACATGACACGAAACATTTCATTGTTGTTTTTTCCATCATTTTTCTTTCTTTTCTCTTTTCTTTTTCTTCTCTTTTTGTTTTAAAAAACAAATTTTCCTAGCTCCTATTTTCTGGTGGCATGGATCTTCTATTTTTTTTTTCTCTATACTTGATTCCAAAAAAGGGGAGACAAAGAAAAATAAAACAAGCTCAAATGTGGTGACGAAGGGTACAAAGTATTTGGGTAGCAGAAAAAGGACCTCCCAGCCTCAAGAATGCCAAAAAATATTATCTCTTCTCAGGTTCGTCATCGATAGACATGCATGACTTATTGGTTTTTTCAAGTGTATAGCTCCGAACTCAATATCCTGTTTGCAACAAATGACCTTTGACAATTTGGAGCCGCCCTTTCTTGGTCTTTGTCTTGATATGGAAGGATGCACTTCAGTACCAATTAATCCATTAAAAATTTCCTGGAATGCACCTTCTCTGTAGATTCGGGTCATCTTCCTTGATATGATTAGATTATGACAGCTCATGGAAAAAACCTTTTTCATTGATTAGTCCAACGAAAATTCAACCCATTCAAATATCATTAAGTCGGATATTCATGATAGATTGAGATGAACATCTTTAACCTCTATGGATATGACTGTTTTGGTTACATGTGATATTGACACATGCTTATCATCAAAAAATTTCAACCTCTTACTTATCCTCCAAGTGTTTTTCCACGATTCAATTCAAGATTGTATAGACTTTCTAAAGCCTAGCTGAAAACTTCACACATGTCATGTCACTAAAAATGGCATGAAAAGAACTATATATGCAAGAAGAACTAAACACAATGGATTTAAATGACACACATCGAAAAGTTACATTTTATTGGTTAAAGGATAGAGAGGTTTGATGACAGGACAAACAAACAACATCTGGTCACAACCTCAAAATAATCCAGAAGATAGAAATTATGACAAAATAAATTACCAAGACTTCTTCCTGTCAAGGAGGCGAGTGAATTTTCAATTGTCAAGCTCGACATCTTAGCTACGAATTTGCACATCAGCGTCAAACCAGACCTTCAATAATTTTGATCGCCTTGCATTCAGTGGACAGGTTCTTGATTTTTTGAGCGAATTATCCCTTTTTTGAGCGAATTATCCCCATATTCTTTATCATTATAAATCATCCAGATAATACATGCTTTGTCATGGCGTTTAGGTTGCCATTATCCTGGACCACGATCATCCCCTCTTCAATCATCATTTCTATTTCCTTTTATAAATCCTGACAATCCTCAGTGCTATGCCCCGGGACATTAGAATGGTACATGCACCGTACAACAGGTTTAAAACCTTTTGCATATTGATCAGGATCATACCCTTGAAGCGGCTCAATCATGCCACAATGTTTTAACCTTTCAAACAAACTTGTGTAGGATTCTACGATTAGCATGAAACTGTCGCTCTGCTTATGTTCCCTTTCATACTCTTGTTTTGGACGAGGGTTGTAGGGTGATTGATATTTCTGTTGTCGCGGACGAAGGTCTATTGAAGTTGAGGCCCGCATCTGTTGGAAATTGGATGGTTTGGCATAAGACTGAGCATTGAATGTTGCATACTGTGAAGAAACTGAGTGTCGAGGATCCGGGGATGGATAGTAGTGCTGTGGGGCACCATAGGAAACCTGATGAGACTGCCCATATTGTTGAGATGCTCCCTTTTGGCCTTTTACTGACCACGATGCCATAATGGCCTCCTCATCTTTCTTCTTTCGATTTGCAAGGCATCCCAACCCATTATGGATTGCTTGGGTGGTGGCTTTGAGAGATGCTTGACTTATAATTCGGTTAGTATTGAGGTCATTTTCGACCATTTCCTGTGATGAACTAATTATCTTTCTGTTGGGTATCGTGATGGCACCTAGTCTTAGGGACTAGGTAAGCCTAACGTTTAATGAATACAAAAATAACAACGAAAAAAATCTAACAGTTTTGATGTAGAAATCCTTATAGAATTTACAATTTCCCCAAAATCGGTAGTACAAGTCATAAGCTCTACAGAGTTGCTACAACTTCTAAATACAACTGCATGGAAATGAGTAAAAACAGTTTGAATACAAGGTAAGAATGTGACTCTGAAGCCTGCGAACGCAGCGGCAGGTTTACCTTGAGTCTCCTCAGCAAAGATCCCCACAGCTACTAACGATCAATACCTGCATCTGCACAAAATATGCAGAAGTGTAGTATGATCACACCAAAACGGTGCCCAGTAAGTATCAAGACTAACCTCGGTGAAGTAGTGACGAGGACTAGTCAAGAAACTCACTGGTCTAATAAACTGAATAAGCACAAGTATAGGAATGATAGAACATGATATCTATCGAAAGACTACGTGATACGGCTAACAATATAGCAACTGCAATAAGGAAGGAAAACAACAAGTAATAGCGGAACACCCTAATAAGACACAAAAGAGTGAACGAAAGAACAGCTCAAATCCGAAAATCACAATACAGTAAAGGCAATTACTAACTCAACAACTGCAATAGTTTGCACATCCGGTCTCAGCCAACAAACCTCTATAAATTAGTCTTATTCTTCAAGTGTAAACTTTCACTCGTAAGTTTTCAAATTGAGGTCTTTAGAATATAATTCTTTCCAATAAGAAATTCTTTTTTTTTTTTTTGAAATATACCTCTTTCAAATAAATATCCTTCAAACATAGTTCTTTCAAGATCAATACTTTTCAAATATAAGCTTTTCAAATAAATATCCTGCAAACCAAGTTCTTTAAAGATAAATACTTTTCAAATAGATATCCTTCAAACATAGTTCCTTCAAGATAAAATACTTTCAAATATAACTTTTCAAATAAATATTCTTCAACATAGTTCTTTCAAGATAAAATACTTTTCAAATATAAACTTTTCAAGTAAATATCCTTCGAGTATAAGTCACATTGTGACATTTAAGCATAGCAGATCAGCAGCTCCGAACAAAGATATAACAACATGGAAAATTACCAGGATACCGTCCCGTAGTCTCGAGTTATCAATGCAGTTAGGGGTGTGCATTCTATTTATCGATTCGATTTTGACCCTTATCGATTATCGATTTGTACATATGCTTATCATTATCGTTTCAATAAGGTTTTGATTTTTTCGATTTCGTTTTATTGATTTTTGGGGCTTATCGATTCGGTTATCGATTACACCAATAAGAAAATTTGCGGGA